>QLOD02000030.1:17350869-17370768 GCA_003260245.2 Sideroxylon spinosum
TTCTCCTCTTCTTTTCCTTTTCCTTACTTTCAAGCTGCTGCTTGGTTACACACTGCTATAACCGTGCTTCCTAGTTGCTATGTTGATGTTCCCATTAGTTGCTGGTTCAGTGACATTGCTGATTCATTGATTCAAACTTCTTGTTCCATTAATCTAACTATTGATTATTACTTGATATTATCTGTGGCTGATATGTTAATGGAATGGTTGGAAATATTGATTTGGGAGCTATCTTTTTGGGATGGTTGCTGATCTTTTGATGAATTAATTGCATGTTGCCTTTCTAACTTAATTGAATTATTTGTCGCGTAAGGCTTGAAAGGAATGGAGATGCAGAATGTGGTTCGCTAGTTTAATATTCGAATGCTATTTTGATGTGTCTACTGGTGCTGTGTGGCTTTTGTAGGCTGATGGCATTGTAAAATTCCTTATCTTGGCTGATTTTGGGTGTGATGAATGAATGGAATGGAGATTAAATTTGATGAAGCTGGACTGTGCATCTCCGTTAACTAGCCATCAAGGCAATTATTTTAGATGTCTTATCAACATTGTCTGGTTGTTCGGATTGATTTCCAATAAAAATGTAGTTGCTACAATTGTCTAGATTCTTATGTGACAATTGGATTTGGATTTTTTATTTATTTATCTAGCTAGTGTGTTCTGCAAAGTTAATGTATGTTGGGATATATTAAGTTGTGCTTTATTGTACTTCCTTGGTATGTCCCTTGAGTTTTATAATTATTATAATTACTCTTAATATTTAACTTTTACCTTTCAGAAAAATTGCATTTTAGAATCTGGATGTGATTAATGTTAATATACTTGATTTATCCAATCAAATCATTAATCGTGCCATGAAACTTCTTTTTTTTTTTTTTTAAATGGTAAAAGTTAATTTTATTACCAATCAAAAAAGTAAATATACAATAGGCTCATAACAACCTCTAAAGCATCGCTTTTATGAAACTTGTTGACTCAAATATTATAATTTATATCTCATTTGTTTATGGCTTTAATAACTTGATTGAACGTAGAGCTTTACGAAGTAATTTGAGATGTCAAGCTTCTATTACTAGCAATGTAGCATAGTTAGTTGATGAGTACCAAGGAAGAAATGGAAAGTACCAAAGATCCATTACATGTTCTAGCTGATCCAATAACAAGAGCTAAAGCAATGACGTTCAAGAAAATAATATGTGGAATTTTAAATTTGAATTTTATTCCTTGATATTAGCAATTATGAGATTGATTTGTAAATTATATCTCTACAATTGCAGCTGAATTCTTTCCTTAAAATTATTTCCTTAGATAAATAGGTTCTTAATTTGTAGTAGGATTATTAGCTATTGAAAAGCCTGTCTCTCCTATATATATAGCTATAAATACCCATTAGTTAATCGTGTACATGTACTTTTAGTTTTTTATTTTTTAAAAAGATAAAAGCTAGCAATGGGTGCAGACATTTGTCTTTCAATTATTTAATATATATAAACTATTACCTTAAAAAAGCAAATGTGTACATTTATTTTTATTTTATTCTATTTTATTTTTTATTTTTTAATATAAAAACTAGTAATAGGTGTAGACGTTGGTCTTTCAATTGTTTAGTATATATAAATATATATATATAAACTATTATCTTAAAAAAATTACTCAAAATCTTTTTTTTTCTTGAAAACTATTGATTGAAAAGTATGTGTATTATCAAAAATAGATTAAATTTGAAAATAGGTGTTCGTTATAAATAGTAACAAAACAATTGGGTGTTTAATAGGTAATAACATCAACTTATTTAAACCCATTAATCTAATCGGTATTATTTTATCCGTCCAATTATATTCGCCAATTATTTTAATTGGGTTCAAACTCATTTAATTTGAATTTAAATGGGTGGATTAATGGGTTTGGGTAATAATTGTTACCTCTACTCATGCTTGGTGGTAACCTACCAAAATACTACACAACCTAATAAATTTCGCTACCTGTTTAGCAGAATTTGTCTTGGGACCAGATCGATGCAACTTAACACCGCTCGAATGAATTCTGGTAAGGAAAGCCAAAAGCCCCCAATCAAAACGGTCTTATACACTGCGATCTCATCTCTCATTGGTGAGCAAGTAGAATCTTTACTCCTGGGGACCTAAAAGTAAGGTTTGAAGGGAACTAGAAGTCAGAAATTAGACTTGAAATTCTTTCGGGAGTAATGGTGGACTTAATGCCCTCCGTCTCAAATCTTACACCCCTATCATCAAGAATAGCAATATTAGGACATTTGGACCCAATGCTAGGTACAAAGGCGTCAAGAATATGTCCAATATCCTCATTTATTGCCCGAGGTTTACTAGTGCTTAGGGCACAAGAACTTCTTTGCTTGGTGAAGCCATAACCGTTGGAGTCAGATTCTTAACCAACAATAGAACGGGCTCTCTCAAGATCACTCATGGTATAAGAAGAGAATAACTGCAATAAACGAAAAGTATACAATAAGAAAAATCAAATCGCCAAAGATAGATTTGATGTATTTGAGGTTCTCTATAAACCCTAGAGGATTTGGGAGTTTATGATTTCTCTCGTAAAAATAAATACTACGAACCAGTAACCAAAGCAAAAAAGAGGGTAAACAGTAAGGCAAAAAAACAAGAAGGATGCGATTTAAGCTTACCAAGCTATGAAGAGAAACAACTTTAGCGGAGTGGGATGGTTTCAAACATGGCTACAGCGATTGTGGCACAGAATCTGGTTTATGCAAATAATCATCGGCAACTTTCTCCAACAATTGTAGCCCTTTCACCTGCTTTTCTAAAAACCAACGGTTAAGATTTGGGCGGGAAAAAATCAATCCAGTGGCTCAAAAAGGTGAGATAATAACTCTAACGCCAAAACCAACGCATATCCATTGCGTGGCAAGGAGATGAAAGGACTGCGCCCTTTCAAAGTGCCCACACACATATGTCACGCCTACCACCCAATTAATGCATGCGTGTTCCAAGAACAAGCCAATAGTCAGATTCCCCTTGGCCTGCATAGGTAGCTAGGGGAATTAGGGGCATTTTGATGGGGTGATTCTCGACCCAGCAAATGTACTTGATCGATTAAGGCGATGACCCGAGTTGACCAAATGAAATAAGCATCAATCAAGCCCAAACGACCATAAACTCAGAGGCAAACAAAATAGCTTATATCACGGGCCACACGTATAACCATCTCTTGACACGTTCCAAGATATGCGCGTACAAAAGTGTTTTTATCTTTTAACGATTTGGCTAACCAACTGGGGAATCAACCTTGAGATCTACAAACAACAGGTGGCATATCCAGATTGAAGAATAAGGTATAATTACATATAGTTCATGCACATACCATTTGAGTAAAGGTTTCGTATATATACATTCACTTCACAATAGCATAGGGACAACACTCTATTCTTACTAAAACTCTGCCAAACTATTTTCTCTTAACTCCATAGCTAACTTAGGTATCAAAGGTTCAATGGTAGGCACCACATAGGCACCACACCAGTGTAATTAGCAATCTTCAGGCTTGGATGAGACTTTCAGAGGAGATAAATTTATTGTATTATCATTCTTCATTAAACTTTTAAACTTATTAAGATTCAATCTTGTGGCATTCATCTATCCTTAAGACGAGATTCTTGATTCAAGAAATCAATGGATCTTGGTTCTATGTTTTTGTGATCTGAATTTATCTTTCTTGGGTTGTGATTCAATTGATTGTGGTTTGAGGTATTCGACCAAGGGTTCACATCAACTTCTAAAATCGTGTTCCTGCAGTTTGGCTTAGTTGATGGTGAGATAGGAGTTAAGATGTTGCTATGCAAGTTTAAAGTTGACTTGAGCAAGTCTGAATTTTGAACAAACTATTTGTTGCTTAATGGATGTTGCTTTATAAGTACTGGTCTCTGATTTGGACATATCATCAAAGTAATTTTATGGTGATCTTTGTTGCATGAATTGTTGAGATATTGTGATCTGGTCCCTCTCATGTACTGTAGGTCTTATGTTCTTTGCTTGCTAAATCAAAATTGTTCCTCTTGTTCTTGGGTTTGGATTGAATTAATTCATGCTTAGGCTGTTTTGCTTGAGTGTGATACTTAACTTTGTAGGATCTATTTACATTTTCATGTAGTTTGCAATAACTAGTCTCTTGTGGATTCTTTTATTTGTTGTCGATGCAATAATTGAAGCCTTAAGTTGAATCTGGTGTATTGGCTTTGTTAGTGCTCTTGCGAGATATATCTGCTGCTGAGGATACATTTGTAAGACTTTTGCTAATTGATGGGTGCATTTGTAAATGTTTTTTCCATTTTTAGTGCCTAGTTTAAATGCAGTTTGTGTCTTCTTGATTGATGATCTGTTGCTATGGAGATTGGAATTTTTGAAATAGGTTACCTTTAGGGAATGATTTGTTTGTTGTACTTGGGGTTCCTAATACATTTGTTTATGCTAGGAATGGTGTTGATTCCAACCGATACCATAGCTTTTTTTCGTGTAAACTGTTGCAACTTCTGATAGCTATGTTGAGGGTCGTAATTGCATATGATACTGGTTATTGTTGCTGATTTCTTTAGTAAGTGTGCTCATTGGCTGCTGGTTTATCACAACTGCTGCTTCAGTTTGTAATTCATTTAGTGTCTGTTTTACTAGAGTAATGAATGCTAATATCCAGATTATATGAATTGTTTTGATACTCTATGGATCGTATGGTGTAAGTGCACTGTCACTATTTGCCATATATTTTGATCTCTGTTTTGTTGATTTGGCGGAGGACTGGCAGTTGGGCTGTTAGCTTTTGACCTGTTAATGTGTTATTACTAGTTCAATCTCCTGATTTGGGTTGCTCGTGGAGGTCTCATTTTCTAGTTGAGAGCTCAATGTTCTTTTTCTCCATTTCTCTTATTCTTTTCCTTTTCTTTACTTTCAGGCTACTGCTTGGTTGTATACTGCTATAGCTGTGTTTTTTGGTTGCTATGTTGATGTTTCCATTGGTTGCTGATTTAGTGACATTGCTAATTCACTGATTCAGTCTTCTTATTCTATTAATCTAGTTGTTAATTATTAGCCGTTATGATCTGTGGCCGATATGTTAATTGAATGGTTGGAAATGCTGATCTAGGAGCTATCTGTTTGGGATGGTTGCTGATCTTTTGGTGAACTAATTACATCTTCTATCTTTCAAACTTGATTGAGCTATTTGCTACGTTAGGCTTGAAATGAATGGAGATGTGGGATGTGGGTTGTTGGTTTAATATTAGAATGCTTTTTTGATCTGTCTACTGGTGTTGTGTGGTTGTTGTTGGCCGATTTTGGGTGTGATGGATGGATGGAATGGAGATTAAATTTGATGAAGTTGGACTGTGCATCTCTATTGACTAGCCATTTGGGCAATTGTTTTAGATGGCTTGCAAACATTATGTGATTCTTTGGATTGATTTGCAATAAAAATGTAGGTGCTACAATTGTTTAGATTCTTGTGTGACAATTGCATTTGGATTTTGTTTACTTATCTAGCTAGTGTGTTCTGCAAAGTTAGGCTCCGTTTAGGAAGAAAAAAAAGCTAACTTTTTTGTAACTGGCTAGTAACTAATTACTAAAAAACTAGTTTTTTGTGTTTGGGAAGGAAAAAAGCTAACTTTTTAGCTTTTTGTTAATTTGATATTTTTGCCTTTGAAAATTTAAAAGAAAATTAAAATGTAAGAGGGTAACTTTGGTAATTTTAGAAAAAAAAAACGAAAAATTAGTAGCTGATAGCTGAGCTACCAGTTTCTTGTTCCCAAACGGAGCCTTAATGTATGTTATGAAATATTAAGTTGTGTTTTATTGTACTACCTGGGAATGCCCCTTGAGTTTTTGTAATTATTATTTTTATTTTTAAAATCTAACTTTTATCTATCAAAATAAATTACATTTTAGAATCCAGATGTGGTTAATGTTGATTTACTTGATTTATCCAATCAAATCATTAATTGTGCTATGAAACTTGTTTTTTTTTTTTTTTGAATGGTAAAAGTTAATTTTATTACCAATCAAAAAAGTAAATATATAATAGGTTCATAACAACCTCTAAAGAGTATCACTTTTATCAAACTTGTTGACTCGGATATTCTACTTTATATCTCACTTGGTTTTATAGCTAAATTTCGAACAAAAATATACTTCTTTCACTTAGCTAGCTATAATTTATTTTATATAACTTTTGTTCACCACAAGCTTATGAGAGCATTGTCAAAGTTATATGGTAATCTTTTTGAAGCCACAATCTCATTTAATATTAGGGAATTAAGACAAAATTATATAACAAAAATTATTCACCAAGTTTTATTATCTTTAAGTATTTGAATTTACATTTCAATAATAGAAAAGGCGATAACCTAGAGCTCAACCCAGCTTAAAAAAAAAAAAAAAAAACAATACTGTAAGGACAATAAAATAAAACCTCTCGTATCACGAGTGACCAATTATGAGATAAGAAAAAATTATGAATGAAACATTTGAGTTCATACAATTATTAAATACAAAGATGGGGAAAAGAGGTTTACAAATATAGCAACTTATTTCTCTTCAGTTTGATCGAGGTATTTATGTTCTCTTCGGTATATTGTTTTTATTTTTCATGATAGGCTCTCAAATGTATTTTATACGACATCGTGCATGGTAGTGTGTAATAGATACATTTCTGTAGTGTTATAAATTCAATTTTGTCGTATATATTTTGGTCATTTGATACTTTTTGAAATGAAGTAGAAATACAATTTGTGGAAGTGTATACCCCAAATTCAAGTTTAAAAAAAAAAACAATATCCTACAATTCATCATTGTTTTTTACACTAATCAATAGTGCAACACCTTCATAAATTGACGTGTATGAACTAATAATATGTAATACTGAAAACCCAAAAACATAGAAACAAAAAATCACTGACATACCAGGAAATCAATTACAACAAATTAACAAACAACTGACCAAAATACAAGTGAAAGATAGCCTTTCGTTACATCTAGAGTCAGCGATAAAGAGACAGTTTGCAAGAGAGTGGGTCTGCACAGAAAATTTAATGGATACTTGTGAGTAAACTACAAACACAGAAATATAGGGAATTTTATAGAACTAACCTAATGATCTTCATGAACGAACAACATTTGTCTCTGAAAAGACTAGGTTCAATTGCTCAACTCGTTTACGATAAGTTTAGTTATCAAAAATGGCTGAATCTGTATTATAGCAGAAGTACAGAGAACGGGGTGAGAGAGGAGTCGTGAAGAGGGTTTTCTACTATAATATTAATAAAATATTAATAGATGCAAATCAAGAATTTTTTTTATTGTGCTGATATTTTAAGCAAAATTAGGTATATAATGATAATTTTTTAGTATTTAAAAAAATACTGTTAGTTGAGAAAGTACTATATAAAATAGTGCTTTTAGAAAACGCTCTTTCAAAAATAGCTTTTTCAAAACACTCGTTTAAAAAGGTGTTTTCTATAAACATTATTTCAAAGAATATTTTCAATATAGTTATAATGTTTATCAAATTATTACAAATTAAATATTAAATTCATTTTGTTGCATTTAATGAGGATAAAAGATTTAAATATTTTATTTTTGTTCACATAAGTTTCACTAAAATAGTACAATATTAGTATATTTATATAATAAATATTTACATTAAAAATAATCATAAATAAAATTATAGTTGAGAAAATACCAAAAATATTAGAAAATAATCATACATAATATATTCATCCACTTACATTTAATATAGAATACAGATTTTCAAAAAGAATAATTTCAGAAAATAATCCATTAAAAAAAATTCTAAATAGAAAAGTCAGAACTTAATTTACTAAATTTATAAGATAAAAAATGAGCCAAAAATGAGATATGACCAATTTTAATAAAAAAATTAAAAATTACATGTTAAATAATATACAAAAGTTCATTTGAGAAAAGTTCATACCAAAGAAATATTAGGATTTTGCCAAAAACTTATAAATAAGTAATTAACAATTAATTAAAACCTACATTGTTCTAATTTTATATTTTGAAATTAAATTTAGAACTAAAAATTGTAAGGCTTGACCTCGAGTTAGAGGGAGCCCTTTCTAAAATTCTCAAAGGCCATAGGAGAATTTGCAAAAAAAAAAAAAAACCAACAATTTGCCAAAAAGGGGAAAAAAAAACACAATTTTAACCAACTATTTTTCTTCCAACAACTTTAACCCAACAATTTCAACAATTAGCTCGTCAATTTAAAAAATTAAAAAAATCAGAGAAAAAACTAAAAAAACAAAGCTCTATGCACTTATGTGTACAACTAATCACACTTGCATACAATATACAATATACACATTTGCATATAAGAATCTTCTGTGTATAAATTATTTTAAAGTTAAAAACATTCTTTGAAATGGTGCTTTTAAAAAAAAGGGCGTTTTTAATAATACTCTTTGAAATAGAATTTTAAAAAGTACTCTTTCAAATAGTGCTTTCAGCTAAAAATGTTTATTTAAAAACGTTCTTTCAAAGAGTGTTTTCTTAGTTAAAAAATATTTTTTAAAATGCTGAAAAATCATCAATGTTTAGCCAAAATTTGAACATACTATCAGCACAACGAAAAAAAATTACGCAAATCAACCAAAATGCGATGATATATAAGTATTTCCAAAGCAAAGTCAAAGTGGCAAGTGCGCCTTCCTTAGCACTTATTTTAACTAGTATTTATCACTTTAATTGAAGTCATAAATCACACTTACAATTTTAATTTATTTAATTATTTAATTAAGTTAAAATTATTTTTAATAAAAAAATAATATATTCTTATAATAATTTACTCATCAAAAGAAAATTTTACTACTAAAATGACTTAAATTAAAATGAGTTTTTGATAAATAATAATTACCTGTTAAATAAATAAAAAGTAATATATGCCAAATTTAATTAAAAAGAAATTGAGAATATTTGGAATTTTTTTTTGAGTTTTTCAAAAAAAAATTGAAGCTCCAAATAGAAGAGCCTAAAAATTCTGACGAGGTTCGAGCTACTATTCCCTTTTTTATACCATACAAGAGAGGATTCGAATCGACGACCAATTATGTGGGAAGCAAATACATCAACTAGTGCATCGATAGTGCGGAGGGTTAGTAAAATTGTAATTGAGAAAGATGATTACAGAATAAATAAGCGGCTTTAAAGTCTGTCTTTTATAAAGATGACTTTGAAAGGAAGAAAAAATTAAAATTTTATTATATGAATACACGGTTAGAAAAGATGACTTCATAATAAACACGTTATTCCAACTGACGTCTAGTAAGAAATTCTTAAATACGTTACTCTGACTGACGATTTCTTAAATTGACTTGTATGAGATATTATTGATTTTAAAGGTATGCTTTGGCCAAATCCCGTTCTTTTTGTCAGTTAAAGTTCATGTGAACTTTTCAACCTTATAAGAAAGAATCATTGACAACCATTCCTACTATACAAGTCAACCGTTGTTTTGAGGGTATAAGTTATTTGGTAGCTAGAGGTGTCCTGTTCATCCCACGTGTTGTCTAATAACTGGTGGTGCCCTGTTCATCTCATGGGAATTAGTTGGTTATATCTATCTCGTAGTGTTACAAATGGAGAGAGCTTTTTGGTGATTCCCTTTGATAAGACTAAAGAGGTTCATAAGAACTTATGAGGTTAACTGATAAAAATATAAAGTTCAGATAGAAATTTTAGTGTAAATGAGCTGATAAAAAGACAATGAGAGAATTTAGTCAGAGATGAGTGAGATGATAAAAAGATAATGAGATATAGAATTTGGTGCGAGTGATGGATGTGAACTGAAAAAAAGAGAAGTAGTGAAGTTGTCTTTCCTAATAATAAATTTCTCTAAATACGTAGTAGGTAATAACAACTTCTGGTGAAACAAGTTATTTCTAATAATGACTTTAAGTGAAGTGAAAATCACTTTATTTTAATACGCAATTTATATTAAATATGTATTGTGTAAAATACATAATTTTAAATATGAAGTTAGAAAAAAAATAAATTTTAATACCTTCAATACGCTCCTTTGATAGACTATTCTAATTGTTGATTTCAGACAACTTAGTGACGTTTTAAGTGACAAAAATTGATAAAATTTGATAAAAATTTTGGGTTTGTAATTTGTGTAACGAGATAAAAAATGAATAATTTTAGATTTTTTTAGTGTTTTTTAACGATTTTTTCAAAATTCTAAACAAAGACTTAATCATGTAAGTAATTTGTTGATCGAGTTATTTGGGCAAGATTCTTGTTTAGGGGACTGTTTTGGATAAATTCATTGCGAAAGACCTTGATGCGGGTGATTTGTCCAAAGTCTTTATATAAAGTATTTAATTTGTTAGTCAATATATCATTTTTATAGATAGATTATAGGTAAGTCATCTATATTTTTTTGTTGTGTCGACTTTAAATTGAAATTGGATAACTTATTCAAAATTAAGATTTTGAGATAAGTTATTTACATCTTTTATCACTATGACGACTTTAAATGTGGGTAGCAATTTAAATAATTCTCTATTTTTATATTTCTATTTTGGTATCCTAAACAATTCTCTCTTTTTATTTTGGTATCATTTGGAGTTAAAAACGTATAAAATTTTGTAAACTTTTACAAACATGATTTACGAAATTATAAAATTTAATTTTTTTATTTACTATACAAATATAAGATAATAATTTTTACAAATTTATATTATTTTGAACATATTCTTCATCTTGCTATTGCAGATAATGAATAGTGTTTGGTTGATAAAAAATTGGTCAAGAAGTATGATAAAATATAAAGAATTAATGTTAAAATGATATGTGATAAAATTTAATTAAAAAAATATAAAAAATTAATAAATTTTAATGGATTATGATTGACCAAACGGCCTCAACCCATGGATAGGCAGTCAGCTCTACCTTAAATCCGCGACGAAAATCATTTTTAGACCGTCTTATTTAAGAAATGAAGTATTCCATGTGAAGTATTTTTTGGCAAATCCGATGCACAATCAATACTAGTTTCGGGGATCGGAGTTTTGTTAAGGTATGGTAGCTTGGTCCCCTCCACCCAACATTTTGATTTGGATGCATCACCCCGTGGTTCCAGAAATCTAAGGAAACCTCAGTGCATCTATCTATCTATCCATCAGATTTTTCGTTCATTCTGTCTCCGAGATCTCCTTCCGCTCTCTGCATATCGATGGATCGGCTGCTGAAAGCTGCCAGAGCTTCTGGTTCTCTAAACCTTTCCAACCGTTCTCTCGAGTGAGTCTCCTTTTCTCTCTCAAATCTAAATTTCCTCCGACTTTGATTCACATTTTTTTTGGAGCTTTGGATTTCATCGTTACTTATTTATTTTTTTGTGTCTTTGTTCATTCGTTCTTCATCTGTGTACGTACGTATATGTATGTACTGAGTGATACACTACCCCAAGAATGGTAACATGGATAAGGTTTGGGAAACCAACGGCATGAAATTTATGTAACATGGCTAATTGGTGTTAGATTTTTGTATCCCAATTTGGGCAGACTCTGGAGATGCAGGGGAGGTGTGAAGTTCTACTTTTTTGGTGTAGCTATTAGAACATGACTTTTTGTTTGTACAATTCTAAAATGTGGCAATGTTAGGTAAGATTAATATTGTTTGCAACTGATTATGGGCTTAAAGATCTATGGATCGTGTTAGATTTGTGGTGGCCGTGAAAAGGGATGAACTCGGTCATTTTCTAATCTGAACATTTCTATATTAATGGTAGTAGAAACGGAATGCAGATGCCCTGATTGCAACCTTCATCAAATAGCCGCATTTCTGTCTTTTGGCCATTCCCATGACTTAAAATATCAACTACATAGCCACTCTGATTCAAACATGTGAGGGCAACCATAAATAATATAATTTATTAAATCAAAACCGCAAAAGTCAAGAAATCAGGAGTACAACAATGCAAAGAGTAATTATATGGATTTATATAGCTAGTTGGTTTAAAGACCTGAAATGTTCTGAGCTAACAAGCATCTGATGGTTCTGTACTTCTGATCATATTATAAATTGGGTGGATTCTTTCCTCATCAAAATTAAATAAAGAACAAAAACATAAAAGAAATGGAATGGAAAATCATGATTTATTGGAGGCTTGTTTGCTTTTTTCATTGTGTTCCTTTTTCTCTTTTGGTTTTGCTCTTATTGTTTTTTTTTTCTTTTGTTTTTTTGGTTTGGATGGTTTGTTTCTGCTTTTGGATTTCAAAATAAATAAATAAATAAATAAACAAATAAAATATATATATATATATATATATTATTTTGTCCGTTATTTTGTTTTTATTTCACTCTTTGTTTTATTTCATACATATGCATATTCTCATCTCCCTACCAATTTTCCCTCTATATGCATGTACACGTGGAGGGTTTTGTGTTCAGGAACAAATTTGTGAATTACCATCCCCCACCATGGGGAAAATGAATTTTTCTATCCTGCATTTATAACTATGTATTTTTATCTTAGGGAAGTGCCCGATGAGGTCTATAAAAGCTTGGATGCAGTTGGAGAAGGAGAAAATTGGTGGGAGGTATTGTCGGCGCTACTTCATTGTCTCTCTTTTTTAACCTGCTTAATGCATTTGATTTTCTATAGCTAATTGAGGAGCTGATGTTACTTGTTTTGGTTATGAATACTATGGATTAAAGTGCTATATTGCATATTTCTAGGCTGTGGAGTTGCAGAAGCTGATTATGGCTCATAATAATATTGAAGCACTAAGGGAAGACCTTAGGAATTTGCCTCTGTTATCAGTGCTGAACGTGAGCCATAACAAGCTTTCCCACCTTCCAGTGGCTATAGGAGAGTATGTTGTTCAAATTACTCTCTCTCTCTCTTGCATATGCCGTAACATGCTTATATTTTTTTATTTTATTTTACAGGCTTCACATGCTAAAATCATTGGATGTGTCGTTTAACTTGATACCCAATATACCTGAAGAAGTTGGATCAGCAACTTCTCTGGTTAAGTATGTTTTCTTTCTCATTTTGAAGCATTTAGATACGTATTAGGAGAGTGAGGTTCATATTTATGCATTACTGAAAGAAAATTAGTGATGCTATGGGTGTTTGATTTGATTTCATCTTCTCAATGAACATATGTGGTCCATATTTGGCTGCTGTTTGTGGTTGAATGGTTCTGTTGCATCTGGTTGTTTAGGTTTGATTGTTCAAACAACCAATTGAAGGATCTTCCTGGTTCGCTTGGAAGGTGTGTTGGTTTATCGGACCTCAAGGTGAGGCAGCATTTTGTTGCAATCCATCTATTTTCTGGCTTTCTGCATGCGATTATCAGAGTTCACTTTTTGGATTGTTTCAAGTTGAAACTTTAATCTGTCTATTTTTGGGCTTTTAACATTTTAATCACTAGTTGGCATCATGAATTTGGTCGGAGAACCCTACTTCAGCAGTACACATATAATCTTCTGATGTATTTCAAATTTGGTGAGAGAAAATAAAACTGAATGGAAAAGGGAAAAAAATGGGCAAGGAAAAGTGAAATGTTAAATTCATTTTCTTATTTAAATGAGTTTTAAAATATAACAAATTGAAAGTCATTTTAATAATTATTTTAATGGGGACTATTTCAGCTAGATCCTCTGAGATTTCAGTTAATAAGCACTTACATTTCTTGCAGCCCCATAACTATCTAAAATAACATAAAAATCACACAAAATTAAAAAATAACCTTAATAATTTCTAGTTATTAGAAATCATAACTTCATAGAGTAGAAACTTTACAAATACACATTTCTAATCATATAACCATTATGCATATGCAAGAGAACTTTATTGAATCTCGTAAAATTTGACCTATCATGGACAATTGAATTGAGTTGATAAAATTTAACCTCCAATGGCCTACTGAACTGAGTTGTGTTAAATAACTTATGTTTGAACTTACTAAATGGTTATATATTGAAGTTGTAAATATTAACCCAGTACGAATTACAACCATTATGCAAAAGAATCTCATTGCATCTTGTAATATTTGACCTCTAGCGGCTATCAAAAGTTTGTCCCATGTTGGCCTATGATGATTGTTATTTCTCCTATATAAGAGATGGATTTCTTTCACTTTAATACCTTGGTTTTAAGATTGAGCCTAGGGGTGGAAATGAGTCAAGTTTTAACTTGTTTGAGCTTATCTCAAGCTTTTTATATCGAGCTCGAGCTCGATTTGAATTTTTATATAGGCTTGAGCTTGGTTTGACAACAAAAAATTTAGGCTCTGAGTTTTACTCGCGAATAGCTTGATTAAACCAAAATGACTATATCTTTTTATACGAGCTTGAGTTGAACTTTTTATAGGCTCGAGCTTGGCTCGACAAAGAAGAATTTAGGTTTGAGCTCGACTTGCGAATGGCTCGATTAAATCAAATGATGTCGTTTTGGTTTAAAATATAATAAAAAAAATATTATAAAAATATTATTAAAAAATATAAAAACATTATTAAAAAAATATATTATTTTAGTGAGCCTAATGGCAAGCTTTCGAGCTGGGTTTTTTAGGCTCGAGTTTGAGCTCGAGCTCGAATCTAAACGAGTAAAAAATCGAGCTTGATTTGAGCTCGTTTTATTATGAATTGAGTTTGAGCCGAGCTCGAATAGCTCGATTCATTTCCACCCCCTAATTGGGGCCCCTCCTTTTATGTATTACTAAGCTTCTTCATATGGTATCAGAGCGGGTTTTATGCGTGGATTTTTTTTTTCTTTGTTCTAAGGATTTTTGATCTAAATTTTATAGGCTTGCTTTCAAAATTTCAGTATATGGAGAAATATTGTTAGTGAAAACGCGGTTCCATATCGCGGTTTTGAAACCGTGATCCGATACTGCAGTTTTTCGCCACTCTAAATCACGCAATACCATTTTATGGTTTTAGCTGAAAAAACCTAAGAAACATGAAATGATCTCGCAGTTTCAGCCTAGGCGAGGGTCCAAGAAATGCGAAATGGTTTTGTGGTTTCATCTCATGGATGTAGCTTTAAGTAAACTGCTTTAAGCCTACTAAAATTGTTGTTTTCGAGAGAGAGAGAGAGAGAGAGAGAGAGGGAGAATTTCACTTCTGGCGTCGTAAACCCTAGGGAAAGTTGTGAAAGTAGCAACGATGGATGCATCAGGAGTCGTTTTTCAGTCGTTTGTAGGCTTTTTCGGCACTGGAATCGATGCTCGCTCTCACTCTTTGTCTAAAACCTCTCTTTTCGGCTTCTTCATTGATGGTAGAAACCATTTTATTGGCACTGATCTACGGTTATTCAGTTCGAGGGTCAGAAAATTTGTTGGATTTTCAAATTGTGGATTCTGCGACAATGGTCATGTGCAGTACTACGTCGTGTCGACGTCGGCAACGGCAAATACTCCGGTGGTTCAGTGCAGTGGTGGGAAGAAGGTTAGGGTTAAGGAGAAGGAGATGGAGATAATGTCGACAATGAAGAAAGCGATGAAGAAGAGGTTAAAATTGCTTAAAGGTCTGTCGAAAGACTTGGCCATGTTCTCCGAGATGGGTTTTGCGTTGGATCCTTAGAATGAAGGATTGGTAGAAAAGAAAGTTGAAAGCATTTCGCATTTATGGCATGAGATGCAACCACGAAACCATTTTGCGCTTTTTGGATCCTCGCCTAGGCTGAAATCGCGAGATTATTTCACATTTCTTAGGTTATTTCTGTTGAAACTGCGAGATCATTTAGCGTTTCTTGGGTTTTCTCAGCTAAAACCGCAAAATGGTATTGCGTGATTTGGAGTTGGCAAAGAACCGTAGTAAGAGATCGCGGTTTCAAAACCACAATATGGAATTGCGTTTTCACTAACTGTATTTTTCCAAATACTGGAATTCTAATAGTGAGCCCGCAAAATTTGGATAAAAAAATCCTTAGACCAGGAAAAAAAAAAAAAAAAAAAAATCTTTGTTGGGTCCCTTACCATAGCTCATGCAGTTATTTCTCCTATACAAGAGATAGACTTCCATCACTTTAACATTTGGGTTTTAAGATTGAGACCCTTGTCTTATGTGTTGTTGGGTTTTTTGGTACCGGTTAATCGAACTGACTTGATAAAATTTCACCTCTACGGTCTAGTGAAATGAGTTTTGTTGAATAGTTTATGTTTGGTGAACCTATTTTGGTTCTGACAAACTTCTTTTGTACTTTGAAAGCAGACTTTAACAGTGTGGTAAGAATTTTGAGTAGGCAAGTTTGGACTGGGTCAGGCAACTTTCATTTTCTTCTCTTTTTTTTTTTTTTTGTTGGACTTGTGTTGGCCTGAGCAAGCTTTAAAGCTAAACTCAACATGTAGCTTTTAAGTATCTCGTTGTTTTGTTGGGTATAGCACCCATTTTCTTATCTTTTCTTTCATTTTTTTGTGGAAGGGGGGGGGGGAGGGGGGTTTGGTCATAGCCCTTGCTGGGATTTTGAAAGCCAGACCATATTGGCCACTTGAATGTAAAAAACTAAGAACTGTGAAGTAGTAGTTGTTTCTCATAGAAGGAGGATGTGTTTGAGTACTTTAGTTTTTGCAATAGTTGGGGTCAAAAGTTTATATTAAAAGTTACAAATGGTTGGGCACATGCAATGCATTTGCTAATCTTTTCAGTGATAAGTTCCAACATCTGCACATCTTGAGACCTTGTAGACCAATCCAAGCTATTCAAAATCCAATTGCATATTGACAGTAAGAATCAACATAAACTAAAGTGATAAAATTTTAAGTGTGATATAACTATTATATTAGGATGTTTATCTACAGAAAGCTGGAAAAATAAAATACAATGCCGAACTTGAGTTAACATGAAAAAACATGCTTCAATTCTGAATTAATCTTTATTTTATTTAAAAGTGTTATATTCATATGAAATTGATTATAAAAATCAATGATGTGCAATTTGCGATTTATATATACTAGATTGATAGTATTAAAAAAATAACAATAACTAATGATGACGTGAAGAATTTTTTTATTTAATAGGATGTAAATTTAGTTAAAGATTTAATTAAAAATACAAATATGAAAACTGTGAAAAGCAGCTCAATTTTTTGTGCGTGTGTGTGAGTGAAATAGTAGAGTGAGGAAAAGGGGCCCTTTGAATAATTTTGCTTGACAAATCCCTCTAATGTTTGATTGTAGACTTTCAAAAGCCAAATTTCATCGGAATCCAAACCATAACCCAATTCAAGTTACTAAAACCAACTAATTCAATGATAGGGCAAACTAAAAACTTGAAAAACAGATACACGTCTGCGATACATATAGCAGAAGTAGATATGTCGAAAGAAATATAATATTGGAACTTCATGGCACAGGTGTTCTACTTTAAATCTACAATTATAGAACAGAAAAGAAGATGTAGAGTCGTAGTGTATAGTGTTATACTTTAAATCTACTATAAAGTAAAAAAAGGAGAGTTGATGAAGAGATTACTATTGTAATTTTGTAGTTATCAGTAGATGATCATTATAACTGGGAGGACTCTTCAGAGCACAAGAGTCTTTCTGGGCTTTTCCTTCTTTGAACTTGCATCTACTTTACATGTTTCTTTCCCATTCTTCAAAACACAAGAACAAAATAGAAGCTCTTTAAAACATGAAAACAGATTCCAATGTGTTATAAGAAACAATGGATAAGTTTTTAAAAATGTAGTTGGTAAGGAAACACACACACAGAATCAAGTTGCTTACCGCAATTGGATGGATGGGTGAATGTGGCAGAGTTTTATTAGGTTGAAAAGTTTGAAAACTGTTGAAATTTGAAACAATGGCGAGGAGTTTCAAAATTTTCAGAAACTGCAGCAGTTGAGTTACAATTGCATTTATTTTCATTTTGTTCTTCTTTTTTAACCTTGGACTAGCCACAAAGTAGTATTGTTGTATATTTTTGAATTGTTTAGAACAATTAAGCAATGGTGAATTTGTGATGCCGATTTAGAGTGTAGGGAGACACCAAAGGTGTTCTCCTAATGTATGGATTATATGTTTTTTCTTACATATTTTGTAGCTTTCTTAGTTTCTCTCTCTCTCTCTCTATTAAGATGGGTGGTTAACTATTGATGAGATAGGAGACTATGAGCAAGCCCTTAAATGTTTAATCAATGTTACCTTGAATGTGAATCATTTCGGAACATGAATCATTTCGGTACATGAAACGGAAATGGGAATGCGGTACGCTTGTAATATAAAATGTGGTAGGATGGGATAGACTTTGCATAAAGTCATTATATTATTAAAATATTTTTGGTATGTAAAGGGACTTATTTTCAAAAAAATAATTAATCATGAAAATAAAACATTGTAGATATTCATAAAACTAAGTGCATTTTCTATGTTTGATACAAATCTTTGCTCATCATCCTTTCCAAAAGCTTAAATTTATTGGTTATTGTTACACAATTTGCTAATGAAAATATAAAATAGGTATAATAGTTTTAGATCATCAAGTGTACCACGTTTCAGAAAGTGTGTACCAAAAGTAGTCTGCAGGGGATAGTGGTGATTTTTAGTAACCCTGAGATAATGCTTATTAGTAGTGATGCTAAGTTCATACCGACCTGATTTAGTCCATTATAGGCTTGCTATCGACCAATATGATTCTTTGGTTTGATCCGAGGTTACTGCTTTGTTAAGTTATGAGTATAACTGTAATTTATGTATAATTAGTAGGTTATTTACATTCACTCATGTAATTAGTTTGTAGTTAGGGGTTTATTGTAATTTTTTCTTTTCTTCTCTTGTATATATTTTACGTAATGAGAAGAAATCCAATCCTTTTGTCTCACAGTCAAACTTTACATGGTATCAGAGTGGGTGGTCTTGCGTCCTAACTGATTTATCGATGTTCTCCATCATGCAATATTGTTCATCGCATCACTATTCATCGCACGGTACTATTCATAGCGTGACACTGTTCATTGGATGCATTGTTCATCGCATGGTACTGCTCACATACCATTCACATCATTCACTGTTTGAGGTTTGTTTGGCTCTTTTTTTTTTTTTTTTTGGGGCTTCAGCGAACATTTTTTTTTCTTCGGGGAGGATTGTTTTTTTTTTTGCTTTTGTTTGTTTCGATGGTGCTGTTTTGCTCTTATTCTGGTGTCAGCTGGTACTTTTTTCCTTGTTATGGCTTTGGTTGGTTTGTCTGACTGCTTTTGGATTGAGATAAGTGTTAATCTTATTGTTTAGCCTCCTGACTACTCCTCTGTGTCTAGATTTTTGCATTTCAATATGTCTGACGGTTCAAAGATTGTTTTGGCTGAAGTTTCTGGTAATAAGGATGTGTCGAGTCCATATGATAGGTAGTTGGAGAATGTTCCTTTGGATATTTATGTCATTAAATTGGATGGAATCAATTATTTGATTTGGTCTCGCACCTTCACTCTGGCTATTGAAGCCAGAGGGATCTCTGAGTTCATTGAGGGTCCTATTACTCAACCTGAAGAGGCTGTTACCCTTAAGAAATTTAAGTCTCAGAAATCTTTAGTTATGACATGGTTGTTTAATTTTATGCAAGCTGATATACGCCATACTTTCTTACTTTTGGACAACCCACAAAAAATTTAGACCACGGCAAAACAGACTTATTCTCAGTAGGGTAATGATGCCCTGTGTTTTGACTTCAGGAAGAAACTTCGCACGCTGGACCAACACCATCGGTCTTTTGTTGTGTATTTTGCGGAGTTGAGTGGGGTATGACAGGAGTTTGATTTTTATTAGGGATTTCAGGCTGTTTGTACTGCAGATGTTGCGAGCTGGTTGAAGAGGTTGGAGAAAAAATGTGTTTATGATTTTCTTGTTGGCCTTGATGTGGAATATGATCAAATTCGGGTGCAGGTGTTA
>QLOD02000030.1:17382177-17398189 GCA_003260245.2 Sideroxylon spinosum
TCGTTTGATGACAGCAGGAAATTGCGGCTCAGCCACTTGTAGGAAACCTAAGGAAGGATTGAGAAGATTTTGAGAAGTGAAAATTAGAGGCAGTACATATATACGTAAGATCATATACATGTAGAGTGAGAGAGAGAATTTACCACTTGAAGCTTGTCAGAGACGAGGGCTTGAATCTCTTCCAGAACACCTAGGGTTTCGGCTTCGGCCATAGTTCGGGTCGGATCTACGATCGCAGGTAGGCCTCTCCCCCTTCAAAGGGCACTGGTCCTTTTCCCGCCAATCTTTTTACGCCCCCTTATTCCTTAAGCATGTGCTCTACTCGGTGATGGGACCTGGAAAAAAAAAAAAAAAAAAGGTTTGTTTCAGTTGCAGCACTTGTGATTCGGGGCTTGAATATTTAGAACTTTAACGCTTTATGAATGTATACCTATTATTTGTAGTTTATCTCACGAGACATTTAGAGTGTGAAAAAAAATTAAAGTTAATATTGATAGTAATAGATAACAAATTTTGATTGAAAATTTTTTAAATTTTTTGAAAAAATTTGGAGTAACTTACATTCACATTAGACACCTTTGTCAAATTTTTTATAAAAAAATAATTTTTGATTAATTTAATACTATAAATTACCTTTATATCTTTATTATTAATATAAAAAAATACATGAAAAAATTGAGAGTAAAATTTATCTGTTATTATTTGATAAGGGTGTTTGATTGCCCAAAATCACCTAAAATCCATCAACTTTCACTAATCTTTTGTACTTTTTTTATATCAAATCTTGTACTTTTATTGTATTTTTTGGCCATTTTTTTTCCAACCAAACACATTCTAATGAAAAAGAAGTGAATTTTTTTTTTGTTTTGCCATTATTTAATAAAAATATATGGCATCTGTTGACCGATTAAAAATAACTACCAAAGTACCTTTAATGAAGACGTAGTGTTTTGAAATTAAGTTTTTCAATACATTGAAAGCATATTTTTAAAATGTGTTTTCTTCTCTGCCTAGTCAATACTGAAAATACTGTTTGATTTTGCATTTTTATATAACTGAAAACGTTGTTTCATAATGTGTTTACTTTAAAACTCATTTTTACCCAAAAAAAAAATGTATTATCAAAACGTGCTTTCAGCCTTACTCCTGAAAACGCATTTTGATAATGCATTTTCTTCTTAACATGCCTATCTGCACTATTTATTCCTTATTTATGTCCAATTAACTTGTACAAGTTGCTTAAAATACTAATATTTCTTTAAATAAAAACATAGATAAACTATAGCAACTGAAACCCATTGACAAGCTAAAACAAAAATGTCAACTCATCAAAATCAAATAACATCAAAAATAGAACATCATATATATACACAATAACAAAGTAAGATTTTACACTAAGTTCATAAACGAAGAAAAATTTATGAAGAATATATAGAAACTTCTAAAACATAGCATTAAGATATTTCCATTACAATAAAATTATTTGTACTTCATAAAATATTACATTTAGAACGATGAATCTTGAAAACCCGAGGTAGAAGATACCTAGTTTGTCCCATAACTAGGCATCCTCTTAGTAAGAGTGGGGTTCCTCCGCTCATTTTGTACTTGTGGTTGAGTCTGTGGCGCTATAGGCTGCAACTGAGGCGGTGGGTTATTAGGTAATTGTGCATGGACTGGAGGCTATATACTCGGGTCGAAACGAGCCTTAGCTCTATTTCGAGTGTACTATATGGGAAGAGGAGGTGTTGTGATGTCCTTCTATGGTGGCGGTGATAAGCTAGTGGTGAGAACTGCGTAGGCTGCAATTGTGGTGATTGTGTAGTGCCCACATCATCTATAACTATAGTGTATTCATCGATACTCTTTTATGGATAATGTGAATCAACAACAGGTGATGATGGCTCAGTAGAAACCGATGGTGGGACTCCTGGAAAACTAGAGGGTTTGGCTACTGCAGAAGTGGATGGTCGACTAGATGGTCTAACATCAAGGGGTGATGACGATCTCGCTGCCTGTCCAATCTCGGCCAGCCAGTACTCCTTGTCTATAGCTACAATCATCCTCCGCTCGAAACTCCTTATTAACTTTGCCAAGCAACAGATCTCATCCTAATCTCTATAGCTGAGGAGATATATCGCTATCTAAAGGCACTGACAGTAGTTTCTACCTATAAACATACGAACAACGATATTATGTACATATCATTAATTTTATTGTATTGAAAAACAACAATATTAATTATTTATTTACTAAAGAGTCATTAACTAGTATAGTCTTTTATAGCTACAACGGGCTGAGATCTGATCGGAGGCATGTCTCGCAGAGGTCCAATTAATGTCCTACTGATCGTCCTGTACTACTGTATATACAGATCATCCTGTGCAATCCGGTCTATAAATGGGTCTGCTATGACTACCCTATTAAGCGAATCCTCCCACGTGGTGGTATGCTCTCACTGGAAGACATCCCAGCAAATCCTTGTGCAATCTCATCGTTCAAGTGCATACAAAGTAAGGCTAGTCTCTCATCTAACTGTCTCCTCTTGAATCATCCCAAACTGTCGCATGACCCGATCAGGGAAGTACACCTCTACTACTTTATAGCATATAAGGGGTACTTTAGCCCGTCAAATGGCCCGGTCGCATGCAGTTATAGGAAGACCAATCGAAATGATTGCCACGTGATCTGTGACTCTGTCATCATATCTAGTTGATCCCTATACTCTCCCAGAGTATGGGAAGCTGTTATAAACGAAGAAAGTTATGAAGAATATAAACCAACTTTTAAAACATAACATTAAGATGTTTCCATTACAATAAAATTATTTGTACATCACAAAATATCACATTATAGTATTAGAACGATGAATCTTGAAAACCATAGGTAGAAGATGCTTTATTTGTCCTATAACTAAGCATCCTTCTAGTAAAGGTGGGGTTCCTCCACCCCGTTTGCACTTATGGCTAAGTCTGTGCACTATAGACTGCGACTAAGGTGGTAGATTATGAGGTAACTGTACATGGACTAGAGGCTGTATACTCATATTAAAATGAGCCCTAGCCCTATTTTGAGTGTACTATATGGGAGGAGGGGGCTGTGATGTTCTTTTGTGGTAGTGGTGATAAGTTGATGGTGAGAACTAATTACGTAGGCTGCAATGGTGGTGATTATGTAATGCCCACATAATCTATAACTATAGTATAGTCATCAATACTCCTTAATGGATAATGTGAATCAACAATAGGTGATGATGGCCTAGCAGAAACTAGAGGGTTCGGCTCCTGTAGAAGTGGATGGTCGACTAGATGGTCTAACATCAGCGGGTGATGACGATCTCGTTACCCGTCTAGCCTTGTCCAGCCGGTACTCCTCAACAATCGTCCTCTTCTCGATGCTCGTTATTGTCTTTGCCAAGCAACAGATCTCATCCCAATCTTTATAGCTGAGGAGATATATCGCTATCTGAGTGGCCCTGATAATTTCCACCTATAAACATACAAACAACGATATGATGTATGTATCATAAATTGCATTGTACTGAAAAACAACAATATTAATTATTTAATTACTAAAGAGTCACTATCTAATATAGTCTTTATAGCTACAACGGGCTGAGATCTGATTGGAGGCATGTTTCGTAAAGGTCCAATCGACGTCCTGTTGATTGTCCTGTACTACTATATATATGGATCATCCTGTGCAATCCAATCTATAGATAAGTCTACTCTGACTACCCTATTAAGCCAATCCTCCCACGCGACGATATGCTCTCACTGATAGACACCCTAGCGAGTCCATGTGCGACCTCATCGATCAAGTGCATACAAAGCAAGTTGGTCTCGCATCTAATTGTCTCCTCTTGAATCATCCCAAACTATCGTATGACCCGATCAGGGAAGTATATCTCCACTACTTTATAGCATATAAGGGGTAGTCTAGCCCACCAAATGGCCCAGTGGCATGCAGTTATAGGAAGACCAGTCGAATATGGTTACCACGTGATCTATGACTTTGTTATCATATCTAGTTGATCCCTATACTTTTGCAAAGTATGGGAAGCAATCAATGTAAGTCTGGCGAGCCACCTACAGTGAGAATATGTAGTATTAATTGTAGTAATGGTTATGTTAAAGAAAATAAAAGGAATTTTAATTAATAACTGAACTAAAATATTTATTGGCATTCATACCTATAGCCGAATGGGTCTACTAGTAGTGATGGGGGATTGGGATGTACGTTTGCAGCATGGGGTAGATCTAGGGCTGATACCCCCTTCATATATATAGCCTCAGCTAGTCCTGCACCTATAGGTGCATCCTATGCTGGAGGATCAATAAGTGATGGCATCGAGGTAGGTTGTCGGATGAGTGGTCACAGTAGAAAAAATTGCTCCCAAGCCCAAATCTACAATATCACTAGGGTGCCCAAGATCTCCTTTGCATCTGGTTGTGCCGCCCTACACATCTCTCAATACAGGCAAGCAAGTGTGGATGACCCCCAACTATAATGGCCAATATGCTTCAACCACTCCAACATGGGTAGATACATGAGCTTCACCAGGTTCCTTGACTTGTCTACTAGCAAGCCACCACAGATCAACAACAACAGAGTTGCACGTGTATGCTGTCGAATAACCTTCTCATCTACGCCATTTGGTAATCAAGAAAAGTGTCACATCAACCAATTGAACTATATTCATTTTTCATGAATAGCAGCTGCAATAAGGGCAATGCCTAATAACCTCTCAACAATGGTAATCCACTCTGCTATACTATGGTCCCAATCTATGCCAGTCACAACAAATCCATCAGCTAGTAAGCCTGTGATCACATTGATGTCCTCTAGTGTGACTGTGCACTCTCCATAGGGCATATAGAATGTATGCATCTCAGGCTTTCATCGCTTAACCAGCGCTGTGATGAGGGGGTGGTAAAACTTAATACAGCCCATCCTGTAAAATCCATAAACCCCTGCCCTAACCAAGTACTTAACCACCCTATCATCTCTGGGTATATGACCAAAATCACATATCATATGCTTGTTGTACCTGATAGTAAGGACAACCTAATCCTGTAATTAGAAAAAACAATAAATTAGCATACATGGAGCAATAACATTAATTACATTAAATAACGAATATACCATTAGTGGTAGTTAGGTAAATATTACTTTACTTAAATTAGCAAATGAAAAATGGTCAACAACACTTGTACTTTAAATTTAATGTAGAACTAACTCCATCATCCCATATCTGTGAAGATCTATGCCATACTTAACGGTATAATAATGATGGATCATCAGGTCCCAGTGAAAGAAAATCCGTCTCTAGGTCCATAACTAACCTATAATTGGCTGTATATAAGACAATGGATTAGAACGACATAAGCATTGGATGAAATATAAAAAACGAACCACATAAGCAATTAAAGAAAGTGTCATTCACATTAGGTTCACTTTAGTTATTACATTGGTAGATAATAAAAAAGTCATTCAAACAATGTTCAAATTAGTGATTACATGTAAATAAAGAAAGGTTCATTAATATAACCACGCACACTACTAATTACATATCTTAGACAAAACATCATTCAAATACGAAAACTAATACTGCCTTACATAGCCGAGACTAAATGTCATTACATTATCAAAAGTAAAAATACCATCAACTATCATAACTACCTTGGAAGTCTGTTGGGAAACTTCCATTTATTATGACCCTCCTGACTAGAAATCCCACATTGCGCTTTTGAAGCGCTTTCACTCTTATTCATCTCATTCTAGATACGGGTCGATATTAGTCTATCTTTTTGTCGCTTAGATGCTCATTCGAAATAAACTTCAGAACAGTCAGTGTTTCTCAATACTTTGGATCATATAGGGGCTCAAAGCAGGAAGCATAAGTGTTGACATAAGCATCGACTGAGTACTTTGGTCCTATCATCCCTATCCAATCATAATACTGCTCTTCGCATATGACAATGACATTTGAGCATAGAATCCTAAGATAACTCCATTGCCGCACGTGTAAGTTATTCCTTGAGATCCACAACTTGGACATTGCCTCCTCCATTAAGATGGTGGCCAGTGGTTTTCTCAAAAAAAACCATCAATTTGGTTGAAATGCATTATACGATGGTTAGGAGCACGGCGTTGGAACTTCTCCACTAATTTTTAAACATTTGGGGAATGTCAAACTCCAATCCCATGGCAAACCACCCCCACTGTATTTCTATCACTGAAATATGTCAATACTTTGTAAAAAATAAATAGAGCACCAACTGTAATAAGCAAGGCCCTAGCATCTCGCATTATGTTGTTGAAACACTCCGATATATTAGTAGTCTTGTTTCCATATCTATGGCCCCCATCATGAGACATTGTCCACTTCTCCTTTGAGATCTCATTGAGATACTTCATGCATCTAGGTTTACCTCTGTTATCGTTTGGATCGCTGCTTCAAAATTTTGAACTTGAGGGGTTTTGGTAAAATTTGACATCAACTTAGTAAACTGAACTCCGTTGAACTTCTTCTTAAAGTTCACCTCTAGATGTCGTAGACAAAACTAATGGGTGGCGTTTGGCCGTGCCCAGCCTCAACTGGGGGTATTGACTGCTGAAATAAGGATAGGATGTCAATCTGAAATAAGGCATATGCCTCATCTATTTAGCATTACATGTATCCTCAAATTGTGGAAAAACTAGAACCAACTCTCAAATGACTCTTCGTCAACCACAGCAAAGGCAAGTGGCAAGGTTTACAGGTTTGCATTAACTCCCGTAGCAATTAGAAGCTTACCCTTGTGTTTTCTATATAGATGAGTGCCATCAATGCTCACAACAAGTCTACAAAATTTGAAATCTTCGATATAGGGTATTAAAGCCTAGAATACATATTACAAGATTCTAGTACCTGAAGTAGCCACGGGATGGTACATGTAGTAACAATGCTACTAGGATTGAATGTTTGAACCACATGCAAAAAGATTTGTAATTTACTCTAAGATTCTTCCTAGTTACCAAAAATACTAACAATTGCCTTCTATTTTGTAACCCATGCTTTGTTATAAGAAATATGATACTGATATTGTTTGTTCACTATCACCGCTAACATGGCCACTGATATAGATAAGTCTTTCGTTACCATTTCCTTGATGTAAGACGCAGCGAATCGAGCATCTAACTGCGAGTGATCTTGATTCATCTTGGATATACACGTGTATGAGAGCCAATATAAACATTGACCTGCCATTATCCACGTTTCTTTAACTTAGTTGTATGTAATTACCAGCTGTAAGTTGTTCTCCCCACTATCTTGCACTTGATTGCCCATGTCTTTGTATCGGACCTTACAGTTTGGAATTATGTGTTGGTCCTCAATGAAGAAGTCTTCTAGGCATTCATTAGATCAAGTTTCTCCTTAAATAGAACACCAATGCGAGGTTTCTGATTTTGGAGATCCCACTATTTGCAAATAAGCCTTGATGTGGAGCAGGCAGTGCTAACTTCAGCCAATGTTATAAATTTTTATGAATTAGGTGAATGCATTCAAGCTCTTCCTTGTTTACTCTTTGGAAGACACTAAAGTCCACATTAAAATCTACATCCTCATCAAAATCTAGACCAGTGAATTAGTTATCTTCAGACTCGGCCATCATTTCTTCCATGCATAGTGGCTCAGTTGAATCATTGACTCCCATTTCTTACTAGTGATCAACTATCTCTTGGACCACATCCTATTCTCCTCTTAAGCTAGCTGTGGCAGTTGGTTCTTTTTCAGGATTTAATGGTGCATATATGGGAGACTTGATCGACGTAACTTTTGACTATAAGTACAATCCAAACCCCCGCACACAGACGATATGTCCAAATAGAACCAAATAGAAATGGATAACAACACGTGACTTTAATGTTCACCTGACCTTATGGAATGCCAATACGGAGCACAATTTCGTGACTAATTCTTTGTAGCTTACACTCGAAAATACCCGAACACATCACTAATAGTCACGGTCGTATGACAATCATTCAGCCGTTGATATAATACTCCCACCTATAACAAAAAAAATGATGCACAATCTTCAACCATGATACCTTCAATTACAAACAAAATCTCCTCATTAGTTTCACTTATTACAAAAAGAAAAATATAACTTATTACCAAATGATGAGAAATGTTATCCTTATTACCAAGCAGTTAACTAATTGAACAATCACCACTTAGACATGATTTGAGAACCACAATGGCATGAACTATATTTGCAAGCATAGATAAAGAAAGTACCAAAAAAAAAAAAGAACCTCAATTCATATCTTTCCTCTTAAGACTATATTTGGATCACACAATTCATCATGGCTCAATTGACTTTCACTAATGTAAGTATGGATATTAAGTTATAGTTTTTATTTTTTTAGTCTTGAGTTCTTTCAACGACGACACTGTACTAAAGTTGTGATGAATGACATCTAATATAGTTAACTGTTTCTTTTTTAAAAAGTTAACTTAAAGGTGAGGAATTTGAAAGGTAAAAATTGTATATAAAACCCTCATAATTATTTTTCTACACATATATAAAATGCAATGAAAATTTATTAAACCAAAGGGTAAAAATTAAAAAACTAAAGTTAGCACTAAAGCATGGTGAATTTTTTAGGCAAAACAAACAAAGAAAATCAAGATAACGATATGTGTTAATAACAACTCCAAGGTATTTTCTCTAGTAAAGTTACAAGGACACCTGAATGATGCAAACCATATGCTAACAGATGGTTCGTAACATCATGTTATGAAAGAAAGAGAGAGATGATATCAAGATAATTGATCGTGCATATGGTCATCAAAACTCTAAATGATTTTTTCTAGTATATGGTACAAGGATACCTTAGAATGTAAAGCATATTCCAACCTATGTAAATGCCATCTTTCCAACACATGCAAACGATACATTCTGCTACGAAGTAATATTTATTTACACGTAAGAAAGTCTAAGCCATTATTTCTATTATAGGCCACATAGACACTAGACATACACTCAAACTATTAATTCCACAAGACTGTTGCGATTTTACCAGTGGATATGATATTAACTACAAAAATTTATAGAGCCACTTAAAATAAATGTAGAGACTAGAGATGAGAATGTCTTTCCGTAACATGGAATCCAAGAGAAACTGAGAAAGACAAGCTATCAATTACAGAATAAACCTAAAACCAAAATGAATAGAAACTGAAAGAGCATAAATTAAATCAAATATCTAGTTGTTAATTTTGTAAACTATTACCAAATCAATTTCGATACAGAAATATTTGCTTTTTTTTTTTTTATGGATTGTTGTTTTTTTTTATTTTTTAATTTTGTTAATTTACATTTGTGCACCATAGAAGCAACATGGTGGTCAATAATGGAGCAAACAGAGTCTTCAACATGCCCTTCAAATTTGAAATTTGAAACTAATTTTACCATGCTCTAAAGTAATCTGAGAAACCCCAACATAAAAGACAAGTATTTTGATAAAAAAAAATAAAAAAAAAAAATCTAAATCCAAACAAAAACCTAATAACGTATATAAATTTATTTGTAGCGGCAGTCAGGTGGAGTAGCGTTGGTGGGAGGAGAGTCGGTAGTGAACACGAACCCAGGCTAGATGAGAGAGAAATAGATATGTATATATAAAAAGAGAGAAGTTCAGAATGAAACCAGAGGAGGGTAATTTAAAAGTATAAAACATAAAAAAATGCATTATCAAAATGCACAATGCAGAAAGCACATTTTGATAATGCATTTTTTGGTTCAAGGAAAACACATTATGAAATAGTGGTTTCAGTTAGTGTAAAAAAGCAAGATCAAGCAGCGTTTTCAATATTGACCAAACAAAAAAGAAAACGCATTTTGAAAATGAATTTTTAGTATATTAAAAAATGCAATTTGAAAACAAATTTTTATTAACGGCACTTTGGTAATTATTTTTAATCAGATAACAGATGCTATATTTTTTATTAAATAACAGCAAAACAAAAAAAAAATTCAGAAAGAAGTAGAAGAAAATGAGAAATTAAATTTTTTTCTTTTTCATGTTTAGTTTATTATATTATTAATAAAAAAAGTAATGATAATTTATATATATTTGTGTATATAATTACTGATTTATATATACTATAAATTTAAAATATTAATGTGAAGCATAATAATCTAAAGTACTAAAATAGAAAAGGTTCATAAAAGAACTGATAAATTAATTATATTGTAATTTTTGATTCGTTGTTTAGCTAATTATAATTTAATAGAAAAAAAGTAATGATAATTTATTATGTAGAATTATTTATTTAAATATATATTATAAATTTAAAATATTAATGTGAGTTTAAAGCACTAATATGGAAAAGATTCACCAAAAATTTAATAAATTAATTATAATGTAATTTTTATAAAATAAAAAAAAAAGATACACCATATTATAATGTAAATTTGTTTTTTTACTAGTACAAGGACATAAAAGTAATTCTACAACATTAAATTGGTCAAAAATTAATTTTTGAATAAAAATTTAGCTCAAATAATCTAAGTGAATGTAATACAAACTTAGAGAGTCTAGACGTACATTTATGAAACATGTAGACTATAGGTGTAGATACCCAAAATCCACAAGGATGTAAAAGTTAAATAAACCAAAAATAAAAATAAAAATAAAAAATTGAGAAGCATAACTTTGATAAGGAGCTTGATAGATGAGTTTACAGATGAAACATAGTAGGGTTTCCGATTCCCGAGCTCTCATCAAGTAGTAAAATTCGAATTCAACGGGTCGTTCTTATGCAACTCCACACTCTGTCGTTGAGGATCCTAACCAAAGGTCTGAAGAATTTCACTCATTTAATTGCTTGATTTATTAGGGGTGATAAAGTCAACCCATACCCATTAACTTGTCCAATTAAGCCCATCATAAATGGGTTTAGGTCATGTTATATTACTAATTAGGTTGTGATTGGGTAATTTATAAAACTATCATTTAATAAATGGGTACAATTGGGTTGTTAAACCAGACCCGTTAAAACACCCAATTAAATTAAAGAAAAAATAATCTATATAGTATATTTTTGATATCTACATTCATATAACCTCCCTATTTCTCTCCATTTTTGCATTGGTTATACTTCTATATTAATCTTCTCTTTCGCCTCTGATCTCCATTTTCTCATCCGTTTCAGTAAGATTGTCTCTTTGATTGTTAAAAAATGATTTGTTTCTCTGCGTATAGCGATACCAAATCCAACATTTTTAGGTACTCTCTTGTTTCTAATTAAAGTCTTCTCTACTTTGTTGTTGAATCTCTTTCTCTTGAATGATTTATATAATAATGTGCTGTGCAATTTGTAGGATCTAATAGTGTTCTTTGCCTTAAGCTTGAGTCCATCCATTTGCATTATATATATATATATAATGATCTATTTATATATACAGACACATTAACTGAAATAAGTTGGGTCATAAGTAAATGGTTGGATACAGGTTTATAAGTTTGCACTAACCTGTATCTATCTCGTCCATATCCAACCCAATTTTTAAATGGGCAGGTTTAGGTTGCACCCATTTCAACATTCAATCCATTTAAACCCTTCACCAAGTTGCCCATTTTGCTACCTTTATGTTTTACCATACATTCATTTATTTTTACGTAATTACATATTTGTATTTATATATACATATGTATATATGTAAGCGAATTAAATCTCTATTTGGATTGATGGATTTCGAAAGAAATAAGCTCATGTCAAATTTAGATAGGATGGTCTATATGGATTCCAATATTGAAAGTGAGATCTTTACTGTTATGAATTTGAAAGATAAAGTAGTTCATTGAGATATTGTAATTTGGATCCAATTTGTTTTTGGATCTCAAATTCCTTTATTTGAAATTTCCTTAAAAGTTTTTATGTTGAGTGAAAGTGCACACTCTTAAAAAGAATTTTATTCAGGTAAATATCTATACAAAAACTTTGCATAAGTAACACTAACACTCACCCTCACACTCATACTCCTTTCAAAAAGGAATTTTATACTCTTGGCTTTTCACTCTTACTTGACAAATGAAACCCAAGGTGACTTATTTATACTAGTCCATAGATTGGTGGTGGAACAATTTAGAGAGATCCATTGGTCTTGAACCTTATAAGAAAAAATCTATTGAAAAATCTAGTTAATTTAAGTAATTTGTTTAAGAAACTTACTTATAAGAAAATTATGAAAATTTTTAAAATGATAAGGACATATAAATGATTCTAGAAAGTTTGGGAAGATTCTTAACACCCTTTCTCAACACTGTCTCTTCTCAAACTTAGAGTCATGCCAATTTTTTTTTTTTTTTAAAATAACATCATGATAGGTAAGAATTTATTTTATTTTATTTTATTTGATAATACTCTTATTATGTAAATATTTTAACAAATAGAAAAGTGATTATTAGTATATTATTCAAATCATAGGAAACACCTAAAAAAAAAAAAAAATTTATGAAAAACACTATGTTAAATAATAATTAGAATAAATGATAAAATTTTGATTAAATAATTATATTTTTCTAAATAACAATGATAATATCAAGTGATATTCATGAAAATTCAAGTTTCAATAAAATTGTGATAAGTAAAATTATATATTATAAAACTTAATCACATGTCACAATCATAGTACTCAATTAGGTACCATTAGAAGATCCAGCTTTATATATATACGCCTATCCTTTCTTTTGCTTTATTCATCTCCTAATTTTCTCTCACTTTTTCAAATAATAAAGAATGCTATTTTACATTTTTTTTTCTTTTTTCTCACTTTTCCAGCAAATGACACGCTAATATTTTATTCCATATACGTTCTCATGCTTATTATTAAATACCAATTCAACTAACCTAATTCTATTGTATGTCTAATCTTATTCACATATATTTTTTATTTTATAATATAAAAATAATATTTAAATAATAAATATTTTATAAAAATTATAGTTTTAATGTTCTTAGCATCTAATTAAGGCCTAGTCTAAGATAATATTTCTATCCTTACTATTTTACCCAATTCTAAAATTGATTCTATAATTTTTACTACGTTGATGCAAATAAGCTTAAAAATGAATCAAAACTCTAAAATAGATAAGGCGATCTTGAATGATAAAGTTGCAAAAGCACCTAGTATTGAGCTATTCTTATTTATTAAGGTTTTACTCAATATAGAGTCGAGCTTTGTTAGGGTTCCCACATCGGTTGTAGAAGGGGCTGGTGCTTAGTATATAAGTGTAAGAGAAAGCTTCTCCCTATGAGTTAGCTTTTAGAAATAAGAGAGGTTCAAGATTACCCAACAACTGGTGTCAGAGCTAGATATTAGCAAGTTTGATGCTAGCAACTTCAATGGAATGGGAAATTTCAGATTATGGGAGAGAAGTATGAACGATCTGTTGGTGCAATAGGGAACGATAAAGGTATTGGCAACAATGAAATAAAACTAGAAAAGATGGAAGAGGATTGGCTTGAACTTCAAGCAAGGTGGATGGAAGATGACCCCAACCTATGTTGTTTAGATTTTAGTTTCCTAAAGGGTGACTATGGCCAAAGTGGAGATGGAAAATTTCAGATTATGGCAAAGAAAGGTAAATAATCTATTGGTGCAACAAGAAATAGTGAACGCATTAGCAACGATGAAGCCAGAAAAAGATGGAAGAAGCATATTGACTTGAACATCAAGTAAAGTAGATAAGAGACGACCCCAACCTATGTTATTCAAAGTGGAGTTATCAGTATTTAATTTCCTAAGAGGTGAATATTTGCCAAGGTGAAGATTATTAAAGTTGTGGCTCATATTGACTCACAAGAAAACAAAGAAAGCTGGGGTTGCAAAGTTTTACCCATAGTACAGAATTGTTAATTTAGGAATTCTATTCTATACAAGTTTTTGAGTTCAGTTTGGGAATTTTATTCTAGATAGGTTTCTGAGTCTAGTTTTAGATTAGGTTTCTCGTACCTATAGATTGTTAGAGTTTGACTAACAGAGAACACATAGAATGTTAGGGATTGTGGGGTTTTACCCGCAGTATAGAACTTCGTGTTTAGTAATTCTATTCCAAACACGTTTCTTAGTCCTGTTTAGGAATTCTGTTCCAAGCAGGATTCTAAGTTCAGTTCTGATTGAGTTTCTCGGTCCTATATATTTGAGACATGTTGTATGTTACAACTAAGTTCAAGGATTTGGGTTTTCAATAGGTATGGGTTGAGAGACAAGGAAAGAACAAGTAATAGAGTTATCTAGGGTTTTTCAGGGTTAAGAGAAATGGTAAGAATAAGTGATAAAGTTGTCTATGGGTTTCTAAGGTTCTTTCATATCTTTCTTATAATTTCATACTCCATTACTGAAGTTTATATAATTGAAAACCAGTTTTACCTTCCCCATGAACGAAGCCAAATCATCAAAGCATGTATATCTTATGTTCTTCTATTATTTGTGACTTTTCTTATGTTTGTATTTGTACTTATTCATCAAGGTGTTGCTAAAAGATGATTCAGGGCTTTTGTAACAACAATTGGTATCAAAGCCCTGGTGTATCATCAATCTTAGTCCATTGGGAGAAACAAATTACTTAGGTGTACCATCAAGTTCAGTTCATCAGAAAGAATGAGACCCAAGGCTTGATGTATAAATGGAGAGATTGTTATGGTTTCTACGTTGGTTGAAGAAGAGGACCCAAGGCTTGACGTGTGAAATGAAAGATTGTTAGGGGTCCTACATTGGTTGTAGAAGAGGATCCAAGGCTTAATATATGAAGAGGAAGATTATTAGGGCTCCATATTGGTTGTGGAAGGGATTGGTGGTTAGTATGTAAGTGTGAGAACAAATCTCACCCATTAAGCTTTGATACCAATCGTTGTTGCGAAAAATCCTGGATCGTTTTCTGATAACACCTTAATGAATAATAGTAAACACAAACACAAGAATTAACACACATAATAGAATAACACAAGATCTTTGTGGTTTGTAATTTTTCAGCATCCATGAGTAAGGTAAAACTGGTTTTCAATTATATGAAACTCAAACAATGGAGCAAAATTACAAGATAAATATGAGGCAACCTTAAAGAATACTAGAAAACCCTGTCACTTGTTTTTATCTTTTCTTTTAACACTAAAGAACCTTGCATAACGTTGTCATTTATTTTTACCTTGTCTCTTAACCTATATTTATTGAAAGTCGTAACCTTTAAACTTAGCCATAATTTACAACAAATCCCAAATATATAGGAACGAGAAACTAAATCAGAACTAGACTCAGAAACCTACCTAGGTTAAAAATCCTAAACTGGCAGTTCTATATCGCGAGTAAAACCTTGCAACCCCCAACCTTCTATGTGTTCCCATGAGTCAATATGAGCCACAATTTTAACAAACCTTTATTAAGTTCGAAATCTTATATTTGAGCTTGACTCTTTTGTGTAAAGGCAAGCTTAAGTTCAACTTGAATTTAACTCAGTTACAATAAATTTTTTGTCAAGTCTATTTGTTGGTTTTTATCAAGTTTAATCCCTACTTTTTCGTTGAGCTTGCTAATGAGTTTTTTTTTTTTTTTTTACAAGCTTATTAATGAACATGTTCAACAAATAAACAAAATAAACAAGTTCAACTTTTTAACAAAAAAAAAAAGAAAAAGAAGAAGTTAAACTAACACATGCAATTTTTTTACTTTTTAGCATTTTCCATGAATAGAAAAGAAGAGCTTTCATAGAATTGTTCATGAACGTTTAAATGAGACTTTTCATAAGCTATTAAAAAAATTGTTCATGAATAATAAACGAATTTGTTTACGAAGATTTGAAATAAGACTATATGTGATCTGTAAATAAGCTTATTCATGAAAATTTGAATCAATTTGTTTAAGAACAATAAATAAACTTTTTCATGAGTAATATTGAGCCAATTTTTCCTTATTTGAGCTTGTTTTGTTAATTTATCGAGTTTAGAAAATGCATTTGAACT
>QLOD02000030.1:17643793-17660238 GCA_003260245.2 Sideroxylon spinosum
GGGGGGACAGATTGATAGCTTGAGAAGATAAGTGAGACCTTTGAGCACAAAACTGGCTAATAGTGAACAAGCTCGAACTCAACTTGATCAAATTACCTCGTCATCCAACACTAGTGGCATGATATCCTTGAAGCATTCTCGAAAAAGTTCACCACTCTTGTAATGAAGCCAGAGAACAAATAGATGCCAAAGATAACTTGATAGCTCATCTTAAAGGTGAAATCACAACTATCAGAACTCATCTTTCTGATATTACTTCTACCAGAGATTCAAAAAGCCTCAGAGCAAAAAAAAGTTGAGCAACTTCTCATCAATTTGCAAATTCATCATAACTAGATTACTACTGAGAATAATTCTTTAGTTAATGAGGTGGCCGCACTAACCCTTGAGATCGCTGAGCTTCGTCAAGAGATTAGAGCACTCTATCAAGTTAACTAGCACCCTTTGAACTTTATAATGAGTATCTTATTCTAGATTGCAATTGAAAACCTCCATAATCATGTATATTGTTTCTTATGAAATTATAACTTTTAGTATCCATGTAAACTATCTCTTATTGATCAAAAGAGATTTACTTGAAAGAGAATTCCTTTTATGTATTTTTACACTTAATTTTAATGAATGCAATCAAAATGGAGGTAGAGTAGAAGGTACCCCGTTATTGATTCCAAGGATCCTGACCCAGATAAAGTGGCTCCCCGATGGTGATAAAACATGTTCTCGAGGAGTTGATGCCTGGCCTAGATCTTCTTTCTTCATTCTTCTAACATTGGCAGATCTTCAACTTGATACTGAGGAAAAAATGATGACCAAGCCACTCATCCACCATTATTACCCAAATATATATACACATGCACCCTTTTTGTATTTTTTTTTAAAGTGAATATTGCCATTAGTGCCCTTACAGGTTTCCACCAAGTCCAGCTATGCCATTGTTGCACACTAGCACCCTTTCAGGTTTTCATTATGTTGGCATTTTTATATCTTGCCATGAACCTACTTTCTTGCCTATAGCACCCACGAACGGGTTTCATTAGAACCTTGAATCATGAATTTATTTATTTCTTTCATACTAATTAAAATCGTTGAACAAAATCTTCTCATTCATATCAAAACGTTTCTCATGATCCTTTTATTAGTGAGCAAATCGCTTACAAGAAAAATCTTTATAAGTAAAACATCTTTACATTGTCAGAATTAATGGGGCTTGGGAATGCTTCTCCATCATTCTTTGCCAATATGAGGGCTCTTCCTAATAAGACCTTCTGAACAATGAATGGTCCTTGGTAATTGGGCATGAATTTTCCTTTAGCTTTTGCCTGAATAAGTAAAAGGCGATTCAACACCAAATCTCCTTCCATGAATTCTCCGGCTTTGACTTTGCGATTATAAGATCAAGCAATCCTTCGTTGATAACATTACAAATTCTTCAATGTTTCTAGCCTTTTAGCAGTGCAAGATTCTCTTCTCATTTCTAGATCCATTCTGCTTTATCTAGCTTTGCCTCCTTCATGATCCTTAAAGAGGTTATTTCCATTTCTACTAGTAGAATAGCTTCAATTCCATAAACAAAGAATAAGGGATTGCCTCAGTTGATGACCATATTATGGTTCTGTAAGCCATCAAAGCATATAGCAGCTTCTCATGGAAGTCCTTGAAAGTTTTTGTGGTCTTTCTAATGATCCTTTTGACGTTCTTGTTCGCCGTTTCCATTGCCCCATTCATCAAAGGATGACAAACTATTGAATTCTAACGATATATCTTGAACTCTTTGCATAATGCCAACATATATAATCGTTGTTTAGATTAGTAGCTTTATCTATAATGATAGCCTCGGAACCTCGAATCAACAAATTAAATTGTGCATGATAAATTAAACTACCACCTTCTTTATCACATTGGCATAGGACTTAGTCTCTATGCATTTGTTAAAGTAGTCGATTGCCACTAAGATAAATCGATACCCATTTGAAGCATGAGATGTTATGGACCTTATCATATCCATGCACCACATAAAAAGGGGCTATAGAGATCACAAGGTTCATAATTCTTTTGGTGGAGCCCTTAGACCACCTGCCTGAATTTGACATTTATAGCACCTTTGGACATACTTGGTACAATGCAACTGCATTGGCAACCAATAATACCTAGATAGCATGATCTTCCCTGCTAGACGAACACCACTCATATGAGAACCAAATTCTTCTTCTTGAACTTCCTTCATCAACTTCTTTGCTTAACTTTTATTCATACACTGCAATGGCCCAAAAGATGACTTCTTGAATAAAATCTCACGAGCAACGAAATAACCCTTAGATAATCTAAGAAGTGTTCTATTTTCCTTCTTACTGATGTCTAGTGGATATTATCCATTTTAGATTAGCCTCTTGATGTCTATGAACCATAGTTATTCTTTCTCTTCAATGCCATTACACTGATAAAAGTGTCTATCTTGGTTCTGGATCTGAATCATGAACTGTCTTTATCTTTTTCAAAATTTACTGACCCGGCCAATGTGGCTAAGGCATCGGTAAAAGTATTGTTTGATCGTGGAACATGTTGAAAAGATACTTTGTCAAACTACTTAGCCAGATTAACCACTTGGAGATAATGGGGTAAGTGCTTCTCATCTTTAGTCTGATAAACTTCATTGTTTTGCTGTATGATCAACTCTGAATCCTCACATACCGTGAGTTTCTTGATTTCAAAATCCAAGGCCTTCTTTAAGCCCAATATCACGCATCATATTCTGTCATGTTATTAGTGCAATCCTATAGGAGTGCTTTTGTAACTGTTGGAAATTGATTCCCTTTTTCGGAGACTAAAACCACCCCAGTTTCTGCACTTTTCTTATTTACTGCCCCATCGAAGTACATTATCCATCCAGGTTTAGATCTACTTCTGTCTGTGCCATGAAAATATCCTCTGCAGGAAATTTAAGGTCAAATAAGTCCTGATCATCCACAGAATTGTCAACAAGGTAATCTGTAATGATGCTTCCCTTAACAGACTTGCTGGTGACAAATGATATATCAAATTTGGACAAAATCATATGCCACCTGGCAATTCCATTAGAGAGACTTGGCTTCTCAAATAAGTACTTTAGAGGATTCATCCTAGAAATGAGGTGCGTTGTCTAATACAACATATAATGACATAAGCGACGAGCCGCCCATGCCAATGCACAAAAAGTCTTTTCCATAGTTGTATACCATTCTTCACATCCCAAGAACTTCTTGCACAGATAGTAGATAGCCTTTTCTCCATGGCCATCTCTTTCTTATTGACCTAGAGCATGTCTCATTGAAATCTCATTAGCCGTCAAGTACATCAGTAACGGTAGATCTGGTTCAGGTACAACGAGTATTGGTGGATTGAGCAAATACTACTTGATCTTCTCAAATGGAATCTGACAATCCTCATTCCATTCTTTGGTACTGTCTTGTCTGAGCAATTTAAAGATGGGCTCATAAGTATGAGTAAGTCGTGCAATGAAACAGCTGATGAAGTTTATTTTACCTAGGAAAGACCTGATCTTCTTTTCTCTCTTAGGCACTAGCATGTCCAAGATGGCTTTTATTTTTGATGGATCAATGGCAATTCCTCTTTGACTAACAATAAACCCAAGCAATTTGTCAGATGTAACTCTGAAAAGTTCATTTTACCAGGTTTAATCTTAACTTATACTTACACAGTCGATCTAATACCTTCTTCAAGTTAACCAAATGATCTTCTTCAGTTCTTGACTTTACTATCATATCATCCACATATACCTCCATTTCCTTGTGTTCCATGTAGTGAAATAATGTAATCAATGCCTTCTCATAAGTTACCCAACATTTCTTAACTAAAAGGCATGACTACCTAGCAGTAAACTCCCCATGGTGTGATGAAAGCAGTCTTTTCTTGATCTTCTTGAGCAATCTTGATCTGATTATGTCCAAAAAAACCTTCAATGAATAAGAACATCTCATGTCCTGCCATGTTGTCAATGAGGATGTCCGAATATGGAAGAAAAAAATTATCCTTGGGCTGGACTAACTCGACCATCATTCTTCAGTACTAGAACAATGCTAACAATCCAACTCAGATAAGTGGCCATTTTGAGGAATCCGGTATTGAATTACTTGACAATCTCTTCTTTGACTTTGAGACTTCATTTTGGTTTCAACCTTTGAAGCTTTTGCTTAACCGATCTTGAATCTGGCAATATGGCCAATTGAAGTTTGACAATATGGGTGTTCAATCCTGACATATCTTCATAAAACCAAGAAAATACTCCTTGATCGGCTTTTAGCATCTTGATCCTCTTTTTTTTTTTGAAACTTATCTTGGACAGCTCCAATCTTCACATTCTTTTTCTTTTCTTCCATCCCCAAATTAATGGTTTTGGTGGCTTCTATGTTGGGTAATGGTCTGTTCTCATATCTCTCCAGCTTCTTCTGAAACTCTTCTATTATGCTCTAAAATTTGAGGATCATCCTCAATGTCGATTTGCATAATGTCACAATCTATCTCTACTTTGAAATCATAGTCATTAGCTACCAGAATTCCTATAACAAAAAGAAGTAAAGAGGGAAATGAATTTAAAGGGGGATGCTTTCATAAAAACTCAATATAGATAAGCATAGAAATGGATAATTCTTGATTTTGTGTCATCCTCTTGATCATAAATAGCCATCACATAGATGATAACCCTTACAGTTGTTCATAATACTTTAATACACTCAAATCTTTGAAATAGTCATCATTAATATAGAACATGATATTCAAGATAAAAACCAAAGACTGCTAGGCTCAAACAAGTTCAATTACCAAAACTTACAAGCCTTGATTATCTTCTAGGTTCACTAGTTGTTCAAAGTTTCTCCAGGGACCACGACTCGTATGCTAGACTCAGGCAGAGGTATGAAATATTCCCCATTCATGGTTGCTACATTCATGAATCCGTAAGACACGAATCCGGGGGGTCCATCTCCTTTTCCACTTTTCTTCCTTACCTTCTTCTTCTGTGAATACCCTAAGCCCTTTCTGTCTAGCTGCCATCTAGTAGTGATTGGGTATGGAATTCCTGGCAAATATCTTCCTAGTCTAATGCCTGGCTGAAATGTTGATTGATGAAAGATCTCCACCAAGTCTAGCTCTTGTTTGCAATACTTTGGCGGTGCCAAATCTCAATCAATGGCAGTAACATACTGCAACACTTGAAAACTGGATGGTTTAGTTTCTTAGATATTTGGCACATAAGATGCCTCATAAAATGGTGAACTCCTCTTCTACATGGATTATGATAACCTGATCATCAACTATCAACTTTATCTTCTAGTGGAAACTCGAAGCAATAGCTCTTGCTGCATAAATCCAAGGTATTCTGATAAGTAGATTATAAGCAGTAAGCACGTTTAGCATCTGAAATTTGATGTCAAACTGCACTGGTCCAATCTCCACTATCATCTAAACTTCTGCCAAAGGATTACTCCTAGTCCCTCAAAAGCTCTGACCACTACTCCAAAGCTATGTAACTGTTCTTCCTACATTCACAATCTTTGATAAGTCGTCAATGGGCATACGTTTAGTGTCGAGCCATTATAGTCAGTGCTCATGAGAATATGAGTCCTTTAGTTTTGACTGCAATGTGAAGTGACCTCAAATGATCCTTACCTTTTTCTCATATTTCACCATCAGTGAAGGTAATGGCCTTAGTAACGATAATATTCCCTATCATCTACCCGAAGGCATTTGGTTCGATTTCTCTTCGCATATGAGCCAGTTTTAGCACATCAATAACAATATCTCTATGTTTCTCTAAAGAGATCATCAACTCAAGTAAAGAAATCCGTACTGGTAGCCTTCTTAACTAATCTAGGATGTCATAGTCACTTTTCTTAAGTATCCTTATCAATTTATTTGCTTTTTCTTGTGTAGCTCTAGGAATCTCCTTCTTTTTTCTTTTTTCGGGGACATGCACGTCCTGACAGAGTAATGAGATCTATCTCCATAGCACGTTCTTTACCAGAATTATCTAACGGGGGATAATTTCAAGGAATAGCCTTCTCATCTTGTACTATCAACTGTTGTATTAAAGGGAGTACTACTGAAGGAGTTAGAGGTATTGATGGATTAAGAGATGATGGAAAAAGAGTAATACAAAATGGCTATAGTCCCTTTGATACTTTAGAATCAAAAACTCACAGGAACACAAACTTGGCTCTGATAATCACATGTGGAGGACTAAAGATCAGAGTGTTAGCCTATTGATGGGGCGACCCTAGCAACGCATGAATTCTTGCTATAGCTTTTCTTGGTAGAGTAAATCTTACTTTGGGAATAGGAGCTATTGTCTGTTTTCTCTTGGATGATGAAGCTTTAGGATTGGATAGCTACTTATCAACATCGGCTATAACAGTAACCATTCTCTCAAAGGAAACCCTTAGTTTTTCTTATCAGTTATTTATGCATAGCAATCTTACAGTTGAATAGCCAATTCAATCATGTTAACATCCCCAAAGGATGAACTTGACGACTGTGATAGGACTCTGACCCCTGTAACAAACTAGCCTTGGAGAATCATGAGGGTTGTAAGAATTTTCTAATCCTTTACCCTTGTTAGATGAAAATTGGTACTCTGAGCCGATCCTGTTTGAGTGTAATGATGGGATCCATGGGTTATATATTTTTGACACAGTCACCTAAGGGGTTGGAATGAAAGTATAGGTTATGGAAGCATGTGTAATGACAACTCTTTGGGATGAAACAGTAGTAGAATAAAGAGGTCGTGCAAAACTAAGTCAGACATGGGTGGATGCAGGGCTAAAGGATACAGTTCTACGATGGGATATGAGATCTTTTGATGATCTCAGAGGAGGTATAAAGGAGCTCAGGGTATAAGCAGGTGAATCGGGTGAGTAAGGGACATGTTATGGTGAAAGCAGGGTGTGTTCTGGTGATCGAGGTAGGTTCAATTGAGATAGCCGGGATCGAGCTGGATAGTAAGGAATGTAGGTTGGTGATAAAGGAATATACTTAAGGGAATCTAGATCCAAAATTGAAGGGAGAGAATTGTACTCAGGTGACTGTGGAATGAGACGGGTACAATCCTTAGGCCTTTGAAAATACATGAGAGTTACGGGTTTAAGGGCGGAGACTTATAAAGGTATCACTACTGAGAGTGGTAACTATATCAGAGCTATCTGGAGCTTCATCAGTTCTAATTGTCACAACGGTTCCTTCTTCTCCTATCAGGTAAGAGAAATCAATTGTTTCATTTTGAAAGTCACCATTTGTTATTACATGATCCGCCAGTGCATTGTGTTAACATTAGGCGTGGCAGGAGTTTGTACTACTATGAGCCCATTATCTATCATGTCTTGGATCTTAGGATTTAAGGGGAAGCAATGTTCAGTATCATGACCTGGAGACCCGCATGATATGTACAATTCTTTGATGGGTCATAATTCCTTGGAAATGAGGGAGTTGGAGTTTTGTATGGAAGTGGTTTAATTTACTGAGCAGCAAAAAATTGTTGAAATGCCTCGGTCCATGTACATGTGAGACTTGATAAGATCTTTTAGGTCATGGTAGGAACCTTTGTTGATTGTTATTCCATTGCCTCTGGGTTGGGCGCCATGGAACAGGTGGTGTTGCTAAGAGAGAGAGAGAGAAAGGAATCGAAGACTTAGCTGGTAAAACAGTTGAAACCTCTGTTTCTTTTCTAGCTTCTCTCCTAGCATAAAATTTCTTGGTTGTATCAATGGACTTAGAATAAGGATCCATCAGTTTGCTGGATTGGACACCCTTTTCAATCATTTCTTCTTGTACAATCAACTCGGAGAATGTACAATGTAAATTTGTGAACATTCTGTTAAAGTAAAGCCCTTTTAAGGTCTATACAAATATCCAAAAAAATTCATTGTCAGTTAGAAGAGGGTCTACTTGTGAAGCACTTTCTCGCCACCTGAGGGCGTATGTTCTGAAGGTTTTTTTGTCGTCCTTTTTCATGACCATTAAAGAACAATGATCAATCACAAGCTCACAATTATGGCAATACCACTTTATAAAGACCGTTATGAGCTCTTCCCAACTTTTGACATGGAACATATCTAACCTTGAATACCATTATAGGGCTGGACTAGTCAAGCTTTGTTGAAAGAGCTGCATCATCAAGGGATGGTTATCATTGTATCTACATAAGGCTCTAGCATGTAATCAGAGATATGTGGTAGGATCATTTGCCCCGTTATACTTAGGGAACTTAGGCATCTTGAACTTTGGCGAAAATTTTAGGTTAGGGAAAAAGCAAAGATTTTGGAAGTCAAAACTCCCAAAGATGCGGTTGTAGAATAGCTTTTCAGGGCATCTTTAATGCTTCTAATCTTCTATACTAAGGTTGAGTTATCATGGGAAAGATTTACTTGTTGCAAATGATGAAAAGAAGCACCAGCTGATAGTACTGTGGAACTACTACTGAAAAAGAAAGTACTTAGTACATTCCCAAGTTTTGGTTCAGGATAGTTGAAAATTGTTGTTGCTGAGGAAGCATGCTTCAACTTGGATGCTGCTACGAATACTAAAGTTGACGAGTTGTGAAGGAGAACACTTGTCTGAGTTGAGTGGCTTCCAGTTGATGATAAGCCTCATTCTGTGTATTGATCTCTCTGTTCTTCTTCTGGAATCAGGGGCATTTGATAGTAAAGTGGCACGATTTGACTAATTTGAGTAGTAGGAACATGTGTCATTGCCCTGGTTAAGGGCCATTGTCAAATTGGAAATTTCTTGGTCCTTAGTCAGAGGCATCAAGGTTGGTACTATAATTCTAGAAACTAGTGCTGGTAGTGTCCCAAAGAGAGATGAAGCAACTTCACGTGAATGTCCAGGAGCAAAAGTAATAGGTACAATGATTAGTGTTTCAAGAACAATAATCGATGAGAACCCAGTTGTAAGTGGGAGGAACTACAACATATCCTCCCTCAGATGAAACCTAAATTGGTGGAAGGTTTCCAAATGTAACATTAGTAGAGCCTTCAGATACTTCACCCATATTTCTAGCTCAAGCTCTTGTATTAATAGGTGAACGACAAAAATGACAATGTGAACGATCGGTAGTAATGATGCTTATGATAAAATATATGTAATTAAATATTGCTTTTGGAATTGGAATTTTATTAATTTTATTCATGTGATCATCCTCATTATTGTGGGAAAAATATGATGCACAGTGAATAAATGTAAGGAATTTGTCATTAAAATCTAGGTACATTGCCTCTTCCCATTTAGATTATCAATGGAAAGAGAATTGAAATTGCAAAATTGAAATGAATGTTCACTTTACAACTCAGTGAATCATTCTTACACTACAGAAATTTTGAAATACCCCTAACTACTCCACACTTCTATAAGCATGAATGGTGAAACAGTGAAATTTCCTCAATATCAGAATGGGCATCATGGGCCAATCTCATTGCTCAACAGTCTTCATATGTTCTAGACCAATCTTCAATGGAGTTTTGAAAACTCTTTTATCAATGATTCCGATGAAAATTTGACAAAAATTCTAGGGTGAAATTATAGATAATGCTTTTTGGAAAATTTTTACCTTAAATCCAGTAGAGTTTCGGGTAAAAATGTTTAAAAATATCTAACTTAAATTAGGTAGAGTTTTGGGTAAAACTACTTAGGAAATATCTACCTTAAATCCGACAGAGTTTCAAGTAAAAAATTCTGGGATGAAAATATAGAAAAATGCTTTCTAGAAAACTTCTACCTTAAATCCGATAGAGTTTCAGCTAAAAATGTTTGGAAATCTCTACCTTAAATCGGGTAGAGTTACGGGTGAAAATGTTTGGGAAATATCTACCTTAAATCCGGTAGAGTTTTAGGTAAAACTTAGGGTTTGTGATAAAAATATGCCTGAGCTAAGACACATATAGACTATGGATTTTAGACTTTGGATTTTTATAATAACAGTTTCTTCTATACAACATCAAAATGGTATTTTTAGGGATTTTGATCCCTTTGGACAAAGGGTAGGCTTTAAAATCCTATAAGGATAACAATGAGTTACCTCTTCGAATGTGAAAAGAATGGGAAAATACAAACACAGTGAACAAACTAGTTAGTACCTCTTATCTTGTTTTTCCTAGTAATAACGTTCCGTGAGGCTCTAACTTATAGTTTTACTATATGTGACATGAGGGGTTTAGAGCTTTACGTAAAACATTTTAGAAAGGTTAACAGCTACCAGATCTTCAAACCTCCAGTTCTCCAAAGAAAACCTTCTCAGGTTAGGGATCCAGCCACGAAGAGGATCGATACTCCTGTTAGGAGGACTGTATGGGTAACCACATCCTGGAAGAACCTACTAACTTGCCTTAAGTAGCTAAAGGGTGAAAAATAGGTGATGCAGAATATGCTGAATGAAGTGAAATGTGTGAAATGAGAAAAATAGGTTTTATGACAGATAGGGAAAGCAGTAAAAATTTTGCCCTTTTTTTATTTATGCACCCTACAAAAACAGATCAGTATATATACATGCACACAATTTATACATGTTAATACCCATAATAATATTCATTAAAACACTTTATATATGCTAATGCTATGAAATGTTAATCATGAGACATTATACATGTTAGTACACAACAATATTCATTTAAACACTTTATACATGTTGATAAAATATTTATGTATTTTAAGAAATTTGAGTGCATATGTATTGACTCAAGTAAACTAGAGATTATGGCGTGAGATTATGGCTGTAATGAATGGAAATTTAGGCCGAAACCATAAAAGGATAGTCCCCACTGGAGTCGCCAGCTACCATAACCAGGTCTACTCACTGTGCCATAGCCAAGGCACACTTATCTTGTCTTTTTTAGGACAAGTGCATCCGAGGTTGCCTGTATGTAAAAATTTGTATTTTTATTTTGAAAGGACCTTGATTACAAAAAATAGGAGTCACCACTCAACACTTTCAAACAGGGTGTATTTAGAAACCTGAGTTTTTATATTTTAAAATGTTTTTATCTTATGATTTCTTGAAAACATGATAAAAGGCCTATTTATCGTGACTCTCAACTAGTTTGTGTAATGAAAGATAATAAGTCTGGGGGGTTTGCTATGCTTGGAAACCAATTATCCCTAGATTACTAAGGATATCCAATATCCATTTTTTCTTTTGCAATCATAACCTCATCGAATATTTGATTTACTGATATCTCAACAACACAAACTCCTAATGCACATGATGTATGAAATGTGAGATGGCTGTGCTTTATCGAGCTACCTACATATCTTAAATTAGAGTCAAGCCAATTATTATTCGTGTGTGAGTGTAATGATGCTTTTGCCTATTTGGCAATGATGTTTTCTAGGGGGTTTTATATGCTTGATAGACTTTAAATACAAATTAAAGGCTAATCTTCTATTAGAGATGCATGTATTCATTTCTGTAAATAACAAAAGTAAGTTAGATGCAATAAGATAAAATGCTTGGAAGGCCTAGGTCCAAATAAGGGTGATGAAAGTGGTAATGACAAAAATAACAGTAGAAATGAGATGATGAGTGAGTTATAATAGTGACCAGACTTGGGCGATGCAACCAAGCTGCGTATGTACCACCCACGAGTGAATCATGTTGTCGTAGTTCAAACCTTAGAGTGATCCAAACTACATGGAATGTTATGAAAATGCAAAAAACAAATGAAGATATAAATAGTGGTCTATAGAAACCATGGAGATCGCACTTAAGCTATTTGCCCAAGCTGCCTACGTACCTTGCTAAGGGATCAGGTCATCGTAGCTTGGTAAATGAGCAAATGCTTGAGGCATAGGTGAATAGAAAGAAAAGAACACCAGGATTGTAAACTCCACAAAGGTGGAAACAGTTTTGACACCAGAAGTAAAGACTCCACACGGGTGAGAATTTCAATGTCACTCAGAGTAAAGACTCTACTTGGGTAAAGAATGGTAATATCATCAGGCGTGAAGACTCCACACGAGTGAGGTTTTTGGTTGTTTAAAAAATTATAAGCTGTTTAAAATTTTTGAAAATAAGGTTTTTGGTTCAAAACAGAGCCAAATATTTTTTCTTTAGTTCTGGAAATTCATTAATGAATTATTAAAGATTTGTAATTAATTAATATAAAGTTAGAAATTAATAATTGTTGTTAATCCTAAACTTTGCATAATTTTTACATCTTGTAATTTTACTGTCTTTTAAAATTATTTAGTTGTGAATTGTTATATATGCTTGTTATAAATGTGACATGGAGATCTCTCTTTTGGTTAGTTAATAGGAAAGGTCATAAAAATTTATATGGAAGGCTTGTATAAGGAAATAAACCTAATTTTTCCATGAAAGGGCTGGTTTATTGGTTTCTTTGTTTCTTCATTTATTTATTTTTTAATTATTTGGAAATTATGTACACCTATTCAAAGGCATAGGTTTTATGTAATATTAAATATTGAAGAAATGAAGGGGAGGAAAACGGAGACCAAGGAGGCCAAGTTCAACCTTATGTTATATATTTTATATAGATTTTCTATTGTAGACAGGAAACCAAAAAAGAAAAATTGTTGTTTATGTTTATGTATATTTATACTGGGTATGATATTATTATGTTTGATGATATACATCTTATCCATGCATCTAAAAAAAATCAATTTTTTTTAATCCATAAACTTAAAAAAGGGAATTATTCATTACTTACTTTGAAAATTTGTAAAAGAAAGTCTTTTTACAAAATTAAGTTTTAATTTTTCAAAATAAAAGAAAGCAAAACATAAATGATAAATTTTAAAGCATCCTTAAATTATAAAATTCAATATTTGGTTTTCCATTATCAGTTTATATTAAGATGAGGATAAGCATCTCGAGTCATCTTTGAGTGACTGTCCCCTACGGAAGATGTTTATTCTCATTGGTTACAAGATTGAATTTCTTAGGATAAGGATGATTGAGACGGGGTGAGGGTGATTTTCCCCACGAGAACACTAGCTCGTAACGATTGTCTTTTATTCGAGATAACGTTGTGCGCTTAATCAAAAGGGAAATAACAGTTGTCCCCATGACTTAGTTATTTTACTTTTGAAGACCAATGGAGGGTATTATAATATCATATGGTATGAGATACCTAGTTTATATTGCAAAGGATCTTATCATCTTAATCATATAGGTAGCATTTAACTTTCCCACGAAGTAGCTTTTTTATATGGATTGAGTCCCCTTGTATTAATTTATAGAGTCTTGAGGATAACACTGTTAGAAAATGGAAAACAAAAGTATAGTTTTTGTTTGCATCATATTTAATAATGTTTTTTCTTATTTTTTTTTATCAGATGTCATCACTTAATCCTTTCTTTATCATACTCAATCAAAATAAACTCATTAAGCCAAATTATGTTGATTCGGAATAGAACCTCGAATTGTTCTCTCTACTGAGGGGTACAAATATGTTCTTACTACTGAATGTCCAACATTACGAGCAGAAGGTACGTCCCAAGAGGAGCGTGATTGTCATGCAAAATGGATGAAAGCTAATGAGATGGCTTGGTGTTATATTCTAGCATCGATGTCCAATGTCATATAGCATCAACACCAAAACATGATATCATGTTCAACCTAAATGAGATGTTTGGGGAACAAAGTAGGCTTGCTAAGCAAAGTGCCACAAAGCATTATTGAACACTAAAATGATTGAAGGAACTCTTGTAGAAGAACATGTTATTAAAATGATGGGTTATTTAAACATACTGGAGGTCCTTGGGGTTAAAATTGATGAAGAGTCCTAAATTGAATTTATTCTTGAGTCGCTGCCAGACTCTTTTAACCAATTCAAGTTAAATGTTAACATAAACAAACATAGTTTTTCATTAGCAAGGCTTCTTAATGCTCTGACAGCAATAAAGGGTATTATTAAGAGCATCCTAGTGTTCATCTTGCTACGGCTTCTTCTTCCAATCCTAAGCATAATGGCAAGGGCAAGGGAAAGAAGAAAGATGGTCCCAAATGTACCAAGGATATAGGTACTATCCCAATTATGAAAAAAGGGAACAAGATGAAAGCAAATGCCAAGCCAAAGGAGAAATGTTTCCATTGTGGCATGGAAGGACATTGGATAAGGAACTACCCTACCTATCTAGCATAGAAGCATACAGGTATACCTAAAGCACTTGTTCTTGAAGCTTTTTGGCACGTACTTCATATTCTTAGTGTATAGACTTCGGGGCAGCTAATCACATTTGCAATTCGTTGCATGGGTTTCAAGCAACCAAAAAGGGTAAGTGATGGATAGGTTTGCTTGCACTTAGTAATGGCTCTAAGATTGTTGCTGTTTCAGTTGGAGTAGTTAGATTATTTTTTAGTGGTAAAGCATTAGTTTTAGAAAATTACCTTTATGTACCTAGCATTAGAAGACATTTAATTTTAGTTTCTTATTTAATTGAAAAAAGATATTCAATTATTTCTAACTCTTTAGTTAGTATTAAATTAAATGTTTCTTTCATTTGCTCTGGTACATTGACAAATGGCCTATATTTGATTATTCCACAATTGAATGAGATTCATGACACAGAAAATAGCAATTCACAACCATCATCATCATCATTCATTTCACCAAATCTCAAAAGAAAAGTTTCTTCAAGTAATCCAATATATCTTTACCATTTGAGGCTTGGTCATATTAATTGGAAGAAGATACAAGGTTGGTAAATGAAGGTAGTTTATCTTCATTTACAGTGGAGCCATTACCAACTTATGTATTCTGTTTGGTGGGTAAAATGACTAAGAGACCCTTTTCTACAAAAAAGAACAAAGCTCAAGATTTATTCAAGCTAGTTCACACAAATGTGTGTGGAGCTCCGAATGTCAGAGCTCGAGGAGGTTATGAGTATTTTATCACTTTCACGAATGATAACTCTAAGAATGGTTCTGTGTATCTATTCAGCATAAGTTTGAAACTTTTGAAAACTTCAAAGTGTTTCAAGCTGAGATAGAAAAGCAATTAGATAAACATAAAGTCACTTTGATCTGATCGAAGTGGCGAGTATCTCTTCAATGACTTTAATAAATATTTGTTGGATAATGTGATTATATCTTAATTATCTGCATCAGACATGCCTCAGTAGAATGGTGTAGCTGAGAGAAGAAATAGGACTCTTTTAGATATGGTAAGATCAATGATAAGTCATTCTAATCTGCTTATAATCCTTTGAGGGTACGCTTTAGAAATAGCTATGTATATTCTGAACTTTGTACCAACTAAGTGTACCCCTAAGACTTCCATGAAGTTGTGGACTAGACGATGTTGCAGTCTGTAACACTATAAGATATCCGGCTCCCCTGCATACGTGATGAAAGGCAAGACTAGTAAGTTGGAATCAAGATCAGATATAAGCTATTACACCAGGTATCCAAAAGGAACAAAGGTTTAGCTATTTTATAATAGGGTAGAAGGTGTTCATTAACATTAATGTTGTCTTTCTGGAAGATGATTATATGTTGGACTAGAAACCCAAGGGTAAAGTAGTGCTAGATAAGATAGATAGTTTTCTCTCATAAATCACTGACACAGTCATTCCCCAAGATACTCCACCCACTACATCACCCACTTTTTTTGATACACCAAAATCTCATCGTAGTGAGAAGATTATCAGGGCACTTAACAGGTATATGTTCTTTTGAGAGAATCTCTAGAGAGAACAACAACTTGATCTTTCCAGCTATAATAGGGCTATTTTTAATGCAGATGCAGATTCCTGGCAAAAGGTTATGAAAGTTAAAATGGAGTCTATGTACTCTTATCAAGTCAGATAACTTATAGAATCACCTACGAATGTTAAACCTATTGGTTATAAGTGGGTTCACAAAAAAGAAAAGAATTAGATGAGTTTGTTGAGACCTATGAGGCTAAGCTAGTAGCTAAAGGGCTTACTTAGAAAGAGGGTATCAATTATGAGGAAACTTTTTCACTAGTTGCTATGCTTAAGTCTATTCATATCCTCTTATCTATTATGACTTATCTTAATTATGAGATTTAGTAAATGGATGTCAAGATGGCATTTTTGGATGGCCATCTTGATGAAGACATCTATATGATGCAACCAAAAAGGTTTATAGCTAAGGACAAGGAGCATATGGTATGTAAGTTGTATTAGTATATCTATAGATAAGCAACTCATAGTCAGAACATCCATTTTCATCAAATGATCAAATCATTTGGTTTTGACCAAAATCCAGATGAACCTTATGTGTATAAGAAGCATAGTGGGAGCTGTTGGGGAACGTAGAAAAAACCCCAAGATCATGGCTATAGTGTATATAATTAATACAAAAAATTCTTTACCATTCTATACTACGAGAACAAGATCATGCCTTCGAGATCTCTCTGGTTTGATCTCGACAAATCCAATAGAGAAAACTTTTGTTGACTTTGATTCGAATGCTCGAT
>QLOD02000030.1:17660338-17674773 GCA_003260245.2 Sideroxylon spinosum
GGTATTCATTGCTCAAAAGATATTCTCATTAAAATATATAAAAACATAACATAAAGTATGTCTTTTAGTCTATATCTTTATCAAAGAAAGCAGTCAATGGTTTTGAATTTTTAGTAAGCTTGATTTGCTTGAAACCTGATTTTGTAATCAAAATTGCTAAATGTTTAGCATATCTGCTTTGAGTTATTAAAATATCTTTTCGAGGTATAAAATGCCTATCAAATATCAGATTTTCATTCATTTTTTTTTATAATTGATGACCATGCTAGCTTTTCTTCTTTTTTCTTTCATTGTGATTCATTACAAGAAAAACAGGACTGGAATGTTGACTTTTAGTTGGTTCTAGAAGTCTTTTATCAAAAAGTTCTTTTATTTAAACTTAAAATTTGTTTATATCCTATTTGGTATAAATCATAGGTTTCTTAATTATTTTTGTATTCATATTTTAGTTTTAAATGACAATATTATGAACTTTTTCCAATAACATGAAAGATTTTTCAAAGAAATTTGGGCTTAACTTGTTATAAACCTAATGAAATCAATCACTTGTTTTTAATGAATTAGTTAAAATTGTACCATTATAACCACGCTTAACTGGCGCAAATCCTTCACTACAAATTGAATCATGGGTTTTCAACCAAGAAATCTGATAAGATATGTTTCTATTAGTTGAGATTATATGATCATGAGATATACCCATATGATAATATTAAGTTAGGAAATTTTTACCCGAAAGTATATCTCCATGCATTAAAGGAAAACACATTTTTTTTGGAATTCTAAAGATCTTTTTACCTTTTGTTGTTTGCATAGAAAATATAATGTCCTTTACTTTGAAGTTCATTATAGATGTTGTGTCATTAGCACTTTTAGCTAAGAGAGGATTTTTCATTTGAATCCAATATTCTTTGGATATAGCATTTGGTTGATATACTGTCATTGTAGCCCCGGTGTCTACTAGTGCATGTAAGCTATATGGTTTATAGCCTTCAAATTCAAATAAGATTTCAATATAACAATATTTTCTCTTATTTTGGTTTTAAGAAAAGAATATTGTTTCAGCATCCATAATTAATTGTTCAAAAATAATGGATTTTTTTTCTTCCTCGTTAGAAGAACTGGAACTTAGATTCTTCTTAATCCAGTTTCTTTGTAAAAGCTACTTAAGCTTGAGGAATATTCTTCAATACTTTTGAAGTTATCCATTTTAAATGATTTTCTACTTGCAAATAATTTTTTATTTCTTAATTAGAATTCATTTCTAGATGCTTGAATTTCAATTGATTTAGGAAAAGATTCTGGTTGATCTCTCATAAAATTTTCAAATACCTATTCTTTAGGTATTCTTCAATATTTTATGTCAATTAATATTGGTTTAATTTCAGTATCAAATGGTTTACGTTCATATAACTTAACCATACTAATGTCAACGTATTTTATTTTGACTCTAGTATTGCTGGTTAATTGATGAACGACTTTCAAAAAACTTTTTAAATCATTTGCACTGCTGTCAATCTTAATATTTTGAGTTCGGATCCTCAGTGTTAATGTGTGTAAGATTGTTTTATCATTTATAGACACAAAATAATTTGGTTTAATTGTGAAGATGATTTCTCTAGAAACTAATTTTAATTCTATTCCTCCTATCAATGATTGAACAAGGTCATAAAATCTTTTATCTTGGACAACACATAGGGTTTGTGAGTCCACTCCAAGTCTAAACAATGGTGTAATCTCTATTTGGATTATACCATTGTGAATGAATCTTATGTTAGGATACTTTTGTTTGCGTCTCCTAATTTGTTTCTTTGTCAAAATTTTCTATTTCAACTTGCCCATTAAAGGATAATTTTGCCTTTGTTATTTTCCATCTTTTGAAGTGTTGGGCTTGCCAAATTTAAATCTAATTTTTTTTATATATGTCTTCAATTTTAAGAATTTTATAATTTGTTAATTTATCATTTTTAATAGTCATGTCTTCTTTGATTATGTCTCCCAAACAAATTTGATTCAATTCACTTTTAGGGACTGATTCAAAAGTTTCTAAATTTTTATTAAGATTTGTTTCCTGTATCATGAAAATGAATTTTTCACTTTCTTCTGAAGAATTCAAAGAAATTGTTTCTAGTTCATACAACACTTCTTCTTTTGAATTTATTTCTTCTCCCAAACAAATTTCTAGGTTGATTTCTTCTAGAAATTTGATTACCTTATTGTTTCTTTTTGGACAATTTGGTGCAATACGGCCTTTTTCATTGTAAAAAAACATATGTGCAATTTTCTAATAGTTTCTGTCCAAAAATTTTTTCTTCTTGAAATTTCCAACATGTTTCTTTTTTTTTGGAAATATTCTTTTATTTTCAGATTTTTACTTTTGATTTCAAAGTGTTTTTTTCTTACATCTGTGATATGATTTATTCACAGAACATTCAACTTCTCAATTTTCTTTTAAAATTTTTTTGCAACACACTTTCCTTCGCCTGTTTTTGACAATCAATTTTTTTTTTTTTACCTATTTTTAGGCTTTTCTTTGAAGATAATGCTTGGTGATTTTTTTATGACCAAAGCTTATCCTTAATCCGAATGAATCAAAATTACCTATTTTTTGTTAGTGTTTTAGATACTATTTTTCACATTTTTCATCCTATGGGCTTGGGAGATTATGGAAAACCTGTTCTTTCATTGTATCATACTTTTTGGTTTTAACATCCAAAAGTATTTTTGATAGAACTTTACAAAATCTGTGTATTTATAGATGTCACAAAATTTTATTTTTGACAAAACATATTTCACCTTTTTTGGGTGTTTGTTTGAAGTTGTTTTTCCAAAAAAAAAAAAAAAAAAAAAAAGCTTTTGATATAAGTAGAAAAATTTGAGAGAATTTTTGAGAAATCATTTTCTCTATCTTCATTTAGTAAAATGGAACTTTGTTTTTCCCATTTTCCATTTTCTGAACCTTCCCAAACTTTTAACCAAATTAAAACATTTCGTTGCAATGTTCCTGCTATGTAATTTAGGAATCTTTTCCTATCCCATGTATTTTTATAATGGGTTATTACTAAGGACCTTGATTGTGCCTATTATTTAACAGAGCTTTCATAATCTCTAGAATGTATATCATTAAGGTTTAGATATATCACATTAGCTGCTACATTAATTTACTTAAGCGTTCTCTTTTAGAAGGACTAGTTTCATGTTCTAGTACTAGATTCAGCTTCTTTTTTTTTTTACATGTATATCTTTAAAAAAAGTTATTTTTTCAGTAACCAGTGTAGTTTCTGGATTTTCATTTAGGTGATCGGATACTCCTACTTTTCTTTTTCCTACATTTTTATCTAGGTTTAGAGTTTTGTCTAGTTTTTTTCTTAGATTTTCATCTAATTCTGGATCAGCTATTGTTTCGATTTTAGAATCATTTTGATCCTTATTCACTATGCTGGTTACACAATATTCCTCATTTGAATTTTTGAAATCAGAGTCTAAAGTGAAAACATATTCATATTTTTTGAATAGGTTTTAATATTGAATATAGAGAGTTTATATCTGGTTGAGTAATTTATCTATATCGTTTATACCATTTTCTTCCTTATATCTAGATCTCCAATATTCTTTTATTTTTTTATTAGTTTGGAAATCTTTATAGGCTTTCTTTTTAGTAGTTTTTGTTGCTACTAAAATTTCATCAATCCTCTTTTTCCTCCCTTATAGTAAGGTAGGAATGTTATCAGTTTCGTTTGTTTGAAGAATAGATGTTTCACCTCCATAGTCTTTGTTGACTATATGTTCCAACGATGTTTTTATGTTTGTTGGTAAATCTACATTATTTATTTTAATGATTTTATTTTCTAGTTTATTTAAAGTACCAATAGCTTCAAACAAACTATCTACTAGAAAATTTATAGTTCCAGCAATATTTAAACTATTTGGTTCATTTTCAGAAACGTAAACTTGATGTTCAAAAACTTCATTTTCATTTGCACTTACACTTAAAAATTCTTTATTATATTAATAGCCATTTCCAATTGTTTATCCTAAGACGACCTCACTTACAAGCTTAGTTTTGGCCTTAAATAATCCTAACCATGCCTAATAGTGGCTTAGAGTTGACTTAATCTTCTACACTTATGATCTATTTGCTTGGAAACAACTTTTAATAACTTTAGGTGTACATATGTAAGAGAAATAAAATTATAGGTTTTAGTTCACAATTTTTACTAAAGATAAATGGTCAAAACAAAATTTCATTTTCTTTTTAAACTTTCATAAATTGAGAGGGGAGGTGTGCATAGCTTTTTCAAATGTTGGAGGGAGATATGTGTATTTTACCCATAATAGTTTTCACTTGAATAATACATATTTAACACGCACAAACGCGCACGCACGAACACACATGCACACACTTACCCACTCACACGTATACCTTGAATTAAAAAAGAAATTATTACCATTTTATCCTTTATTCACTCAATAAATATTACAAATCAATTTTTCTATTTTTTTTTGTACTTTACACTAAAGAGAAAATATTAAAAATTCCTCAAAAATAATGAGTTTGACTATTAATTATTTTAAAAATTACTTTTATATACATTTATTTTATATTTTAATGAATTTTAGACTTTTCACTTACAAATTTAACGCCATTCATGACTATACTTTAAAAGTATAAGGGGAACAAATATAAGTTTTTAACATTTAGGAGGAGTAACTGAAGTTTACCTTATGTGCCGGGATAAAAAGATAATAATTCTTAAAAAATAGTAAAAACTATAAAAAATAATTTGTGCTTGCATGTAGATTTAAAATTTAATGAATAATTAACGCGTGCTTTCTTCTTTATGTTGAGATCAGCTATATTCAATATGAACAATAAATCCACTATACATTTATGAATTCTTTTTGTTTTATTGATTTAATGTAAAATAATTTAGGAAATGTTGTGATAGAAAATATATTTGCTAGAATACAACTTATGAAACTGCAAAATAATTATGTTGTAATAACCCCAAATTTTCATTATAAATTTGTTGAGAATTAGGGAAATGATTATGAAGTAATAAAATAATAGTATGAGTAAATGAGGAGTTAATAGACCGAGTAAGATGAGAATATGATGGGAGGTTCAACACTTAAACAAAATGGAGGATGACAGAGGGATTTAGGTGCATGCTCTCTAAGGCCTAGCACCCAGAGTTGTGATATCAGCATTTTTGTAATGGATTTGATATTTCCTTGCCGAGCACCTAACGTTATCACTTCATCTTGCCATTTGCTATCTGTTGGCTATGGGTTGAGGCTTAGGATTACATCATACCTCTTTACTCTTCCTATTGAAGGTTCAGTCAATTATATATGTCTACGTAGGTAAGTGTTATGTCATTTGGTTAGGACAGAGATTGAAGGCTAAGAAAGCAACCATGCATTTGTAAGTGTGTCTGATCCTAACTGATTCCAAATTAACTTTACAATCATGTAATCAAAGTTGTGTTAAACATGTTGGTATGACTACATTAATGCTAGGATAAATAGTTTGAGTGTGCGGAGTTTTCGAAGTTTTTTGGAGTTTATCGGCAAGGTTATTGGTTTCAATTTCTCTTCATTCAATCACTTGAGGTAGGGATTTAATGCATTTTATTAGTATATATGATATGTTAAGTTGCCAAGAAGTTGTTTATAGGTTCATTCTAAGATTTTGATGCATTCTATTAGAGATTATGCAAGTTATATACATGTATATATGTATGTACATATTGTAAGAAAGATGATGAACCGTATCGATGGATTTTGGTCCATAATTCATGAAATTTACGTATGGTTTGGTTTGTATGGGTTTAAGGATGAAGATTGAACATAAAAATTGGTACGAACATGCCTTTAAACTTATGAATTTTTCATACAAAGTTTGAAGCCTGAGAAAATTCAAAATAGAACTTTCTTCCCAAACTTTTAGCCACTCACTCAGGGACATGGGACCTTGGCTCCAAGTTCACAGACTTGGGTCTTTTTGTGCAGTCTTTTTGTCCATTACTTGAGTTTTGCCTTTTTTACTTAATAAATGCTATCTTTCATCTAAATGTCAATGTAGATATTCTAAAAGAAGTTTTTATGAAACGAAAGGATGATATAACTAAGAAGTAATCGATTTAGAGTGTTATTTGGGTGTTTTGTGAATGATAATGTCAAAGGAAAGATTGTTATGTGATGGTTTTTGAAAGACATGATGACATGAGCATGTTATTATCGATGATGAGTTGTTAATGATAGTGGCTATGGTAATAAGATTCACTTTTAGTAAGTTGTTATGATTAGGAATGGGATATGTTAATGATAAAAAGAAAGAGATAAATGAAAGGTGAATGATGTTTTGATTGTAGGATTTATGGATACTAAAAATAAGGAGAGTACAAAGACTAACCTTGGATTAGAAGGTCCTAAACCTGCGTAGGCGTTGGTTATTGTGCTATTTGGTTAGTAGCCTCCATCACGACGTTTACTCTGGCTCATCATGGCTAATGGATTTTGATCCACAAGTGACGACGATGATTTGGTTAATCATGGCCCATGAGCCTAGGCTCATAAATGATGACATTTTGATTAATCAATTATGTTAGGTGTTAGCCTATCAAAATGACGTTAGCAGCATTCATTCCATAATATGGTGTGATGATATGGAAATGATGAAGTGATAAAAGAAATATAATAAATGGATAATTTATCATGCTGATTATTTAGATGTTGGTGTTGATTCATGATTATTGGTTATCGACGTTGGGTTGTTAAAATGGCAAGTAATCCTTGGATATTTGTTTTATAATATTTACATGTTGTTTAATTATTGTTATATATTATATATGATTTTATTATGCATCATGGTCACAAGTTGATTAGTACTCACATCCATGTTAATTGTTTACAGGTGCAAAATCTCAAAATTAGGTGGGCCTATTGTGTATGATTAAGAGTTGAGTTTTTTGCATCAATATTATCATTTTAATTACTTGAACTGTAATATTATAAGTTTGGACTTATTTGATTTGGTTATAAGGCGAAGATATTATATTGGGATTGTGATGGAACGATGATACCCAGTTTGACCGAGGCTTAGTAATTATTTTAGGGTTATTTTATTATTGTATATGGTGGATGTCTACTCCAGGGTGTTTATGGATCTGATTAGGGTTATATTGTTATATTTGATATAATTGATATATGCATGTTATGTGTTGTACATTTCACTCACCTTTTGGGTCACGAGTTCTGGGGTGTAACATATTCAATTTTTTTTTCTTCTTTTTTTCAGAAGGTAACGTATGTAGTTTCATTAAAGCTAAAAATGCAAAATGAAAATGTAGTTTCAATCTAGCTAGCTAAAGCCACATAATAAGATTGCAATTTCTTAAATAAAACTATATTTTAATTTTGCAGTTTCTTATTTGTATCGATCTTTAAACCCTTAACTATTTAGAGCTTATTAATTACTTTTTTTTTTTTGGTAAGTAAGAGCTTATTAATTACACTCTTGTAGTCACGCTAATTTTGCCCCCATTTAAAAATTACAAAATTTTAAGCTTTTAGTTGAATGGTGTGCTCTTTTGAATAAGATCTCTTAATCGTAGAATTAGACAAGGTATCAAAATACAACAAAAGTAAATATTGGGCAAAATAATAGTCAAGTCCCTGAAAAAGGGGGAAGAACTTAAGTTAAAAGATTATTTCAAGGTAGAAGGCCATCAAACTGCACAGTCATGTCCAAGGCAATTAATTAACTTCTTCTACATTAAAAAAATAACTAGAATCTAGAATTAAGAGTCAATTCAATCTAGAAGTCAAAAATGGGATCTACTAACGCATTTGAAGGATAGCATCAATAGGAATATCCAGTTCAATCTAGTGAAATACAAAAAGACATAAAACATCCCATAACATGCTATAAGAGATGAACATAGCTCAAAATTGTCAAAAAGCCCCCTTATGATCATGTAGACCTCGCCAACTCAAAATGGCTCCTATCAACGGAAAGGAAGCTACCAGCACCAGACATAAATTGAGCCTCTAAACCAAGTTAGATAGGCTTCAAAACTCAAACGGGTAATAAAGATACTATTCTTGCAGTAAACCCCCAGTTGTACCAGACCAGATCAAACATCAGGAAGTGCCTTAGGAATCGAGCCCCAAAAAGTGATCTTTTACACTGCCAAAACTAGGAAATGGAAAATCCATTTTTAACTTAATTTTCCATTAATAAAAAAAATACTATTTTTCTTTCCAAGATAACCAATAGGCTCTGCTTCTCCCAAAACTATTCCAAAATATCTGGATATAGCCAAAACATGTCAGAACTTGACCCAAACTACGTTTAAATTGGCTTGAGCCTAGAGCTATAAGCCAAATCTAGCCCAAGAACCCATGCCACCTGAGGGGGTTGCAATTTGCCATTATGGTGAGTTTTCTTATTTACAAATCTAGGCAGAGTTCATTGCTAGTAAGGCCAGATGCTATTTGTTATGGGAAAACTTTCCTACTTGCGTTTATAGGTAAAGAATTCCACCAAAATGTAGGCAGGATATTTTACTCGTGTTTGTAGGCGTGAAGCTCTAATAACAGATGCAAGTGGACTTTTTAATCAGCATGGATTCAAGCCTACAAATAGGAGACCCTGTAATTCATTTTTCATGTTCAAATACTCGATGCACTCAAAGCATCCATGGTGAGGTTAGGATGCCAAACTCTCTCTCTAGAAAAGCTAGCATTGGTTTCATTTTCTCTCTCTAAAAGTTTTTATTTTATTCTTCAAATTAATATATTTGTTTGGTTTAGGATAGGAAAAAAAAAGACCAGAATAAAAAAAATTAAAAATACCATTTGCTAATGAAAGATATCCAAATCCTAAGTCAAGTTCAGGCCAAGTCTGCTGGGTTATATTGGCTAAATTTATCAAAGATAACTTAAACAATTTCTACACATTACACATAAGTCTCTACACATCATATTACCATGCCATAACATCATTCCTACCATTCTATATCATGCTAAGCATTTTTATTTAAATAGAATAATATGTCATATTAAACCATATACTATACTTCACCATCACGTACCATGTTAGAACACTATAAAGTATACAAGCCCACATATATGGGTTGACACATACTTAAAAGTCAAAGGATTACTAATTCAAAGCATTCTCTCAAGCGAGTTAAGCTCCATAGAATGAGAATGACTTAGGATTAGCTAGACCGATGATTTCTAAGTTATGACTTCCATATATATCTGACATAATCTTTCAACGATCTTCCATATGTACAAACGTTGATGAACAATAGTCCACAAAGCAGTAATTGAAATCTTCAATCCAAAAACCTAATCTAACCTAATCTAACCTAGGCTAAAGTAAAGTGCAAAGAAAGGAAAAGAAAGTACGCAAAGAGATGAGGCCAAAATAAGAAACATAATGCATAAAAAGAACTCAAAATGTCAACTAAAAAGTTCCTCGTGTGCTAGAACCCATGGGCTTCACCCAGGGCTAGTGTACACCATATGCTTGACAAAAAGACTGAGCGAAAAAGCCAAAAATAAGATCTCGGGGGCGCATAGGGATGGCTATCTCGGCCGAAACATCCAAATCCAATATGTTATCCGAGCCAAATGGATGTGAGATTTGGATTTTTTTTCAGAGATTGGATTTGATTTGAATTTTTATTTTAGAAAAATTTTAGATATTAGATCAGATATGGGGATGGGTCTACCTCCATCCCAATCTGTCATGAATCTGATATTCGATGCGAATCTGCCCCTATTTGGCTCGATCTACCCTGAAAAATATCCGAACAAACTCAAATTGTCTTGATCTTTGTATGGATGCTTTTTGGGGTTCAAGAAGTTGGAATTAATAATTATGTTATCGAATATCGTATTTTATGTTTGCTACTTTGAGTTGGAACAATTTTGGTATTTTGGAATTATATATCTTTATTGTGTATTAGTTGGTGAAATGTACTTTGGTGAAATGTTTGGATATATTTATGTATTACTTCGGTGAATTATTATTGTGATGTTGTTTATGTATTATTTTGGTTTTGGAGATGAATTATTGGATAGTAATAGATTATATATGCAATCAAGTTATGTATCAAGTTAGGGGTAGGTTCAGAGGTGGATGGAGGGTTCAAACTTTTAGATATCCCTGGATATATTTGTTTTTCATTTGGAGTAGGGATGGAGGTCCAAAGAATATCCATTAGGAAATCGGGACAGATATAGAGGCAGACAGAGGGTTCGGAGTTTGGATTTAGATAATGCCATATCCACCTCTGATTTGTTTCATTGCCATCCCCAAAAGCGCACTGCTAGAGGCACAGGTGTTCATCTGGCCTTCCACCTACGGGTGCCTAAGCCCTTGTGCTACGGTTCGATTCTAGTCTGTTTCCACTTTAATTCCAAAAAATAAGGAACTCCATACATGTTTTCCTCAATTTTTACGAAACATAACGCCATATTTAGTAAACTAAAAATGTAATCAAAATCAAATGAATTAATAGTATAATGCTCAATTATGGGGTGTGAAATGAGGTTCTAATGGTTAATAATTGCTTGCAATCAACCATTGTCAATCGAAGAGGACTTTGATTTGGGTTGCATTATAAGCCTCAGTTTAGGGCTTGAAGAAAAGAAGGAGTTTCTAGTCGCAAATTTCTATTTCTACTCGGGTAAAATTATAAGGATCATCTGTAAGATCTTATTCTTGAGCATGAGTCTCTTTATCTTTAGAAGCATTACGAGTACAATCGATGGATGTATTGGAACAAAACTATCAGATTCAATCCGATAGAATTTTATTTGGACTGTAATGTTGGCTGTTCGTGACGGTTCAAGAAACAAAGGATATTTTAGGCTGAAATTATATTTTTCTAGGTTCGAATGATCCTTATGTCATCTGATTCTTAATTTGATAAGCCAATATACTTTGTTGTTCTTGATGCTTGAGAGCTAGAATTTTGTCATTGCTTGCATTTTCTTTTGAAGTTCTTAAGTCATTGATTGATGTTTGTTCTTTTTCTTTACTTTGTTTGGACTTAGGTCTTTGCTCGATTTTATCCTTTGAACTTTGGTGCTTCTTTTTTCTCTTGGATTCACTCTGGCTCTTTGGCTTTCTAGCACTCAGCTCTATCCTATCCATTACCTTTGTGTGAAGGATGACCTTTGTGGGTTTATCACAAAAGAATACGAGCCAGCTTAAAGAGATTACAAGGGATATAATTATTCTAATCTAATGATAGAAGAAATGAAAGCCTCTCTTCATTTTAAATTTGACGGTTTTGTTCAAATAAATCAATTTTGGTTTCCTTTGATGCTTCTTGTAAGTTGAAGGGAGCTATCTAGTCGAAGTGATGATGGTGTTGACAAGGGATGCCCCTAGTGTCTGAGCTATTTTGCTTGCTTGCCTCAGTATAGGGGATGACCCAAGGTAGGTTTTAGTGAAAAGATTTGAATGATGAATTTTTATTTCTTTTCCCATGAGGCTTGAAGATTTTAACAATTGATATTTCTAGTCTACTCAAGGTAGTTGAAATGGCCTTGTTTGGTTTTTATGCCCTGAAGTTATTTATTTGATGGTGCACTGATTTTATTTTAGTAAAGAATCTTTATTTAGTTTATTTAAGGTTTCTTTATATTGTATGGATGCATATATTTCATATGATGAATATAATCCTTGATTGATTAAGGAACTTAATTCAAGCGTGAAAGTGTTTCATACACAGGAGATATGAATTCAAGTATTAATCAATCTAGATTTGTTTGCAATTAGTGATGAGATGGAAACATTTGAACTAAAAGATTGTAACATTTTAGATTTGTATTTGATAGAATGATTTATCTCAATCATATTATTAGACTCTGAATCTAAAACGTTAGCATGGAAAGCACAGAACGAGATGATGACGAGAAATACATCTAAGTTATGTTATCGACATTGATGCAATTCTTGTGTTCACTTTAAGCAGTTGGTCTAAATGTTAAGACAGTAATGGAGCTACGTTATGTAATGTTAACTTTAATTTAGCAGAAGTGAGGCTAATTACCGTTAAGCCAACACTTAAACTATTTTGGGAAATCATTGCATAAAACCAAGGAACATATGCTAGCGAAAAGTAACCTACAATCTCATTTGAGATGGGGATATTATCCATATTAAGAATATTAACTATTCATTATTAAAATGATGACTAGGCAAAAATGATTAGAATAATAGTTCTTCGGATATAGAGGGAGGTTTCAATTTGAATAGGATAACTTCCTAATTCTAATTGTCTCAATATCTGGTGGAGGGGGTTTAATTGCAGAATTAAAGAGTAAAAATGATGGTTTATGAGATTATTTCAGTAAATTGGGGTTAGAGTTTAGTTATACCTTTTTAGTGGTGTAAGGTATAATTATTAGGGGATGTATTCGTAATTATGAGATAATTATGGGTAATTTCCTGATTAGCCAGCTTATGTTTATTTATACCTAGGTCCCTACTTTTATTTGCATAAAAAGATAGTCTTTTTAGTTGTTCACATAACCCTAGACACCATCAAAGTTCTAAAAGGATCCTAATAGGAAAAAGAGTCGAAGACTTGGGAGTCTTAATCGTCGGGAAAGAAAATTCATCAACAAATCAAAATCAAATCAAAAAGTATAAAAAGGTCAGTTTTGATTATTGTTTTTGAATTCATTTTCTTGTTTTAAATACAATGATATAAGAAGTTTATATTATTTTATGCTTGATCGATTTGAAAAAAGTTTTGAAAACTTATTTCGCTTCATTCTTGATTCTAACAATTAGTATCAGAGCGCTCTTGGATGATTTTTTTGTAACTTCTTATTAGTTTATGGAATTAAATTGAGTTTCTTTTGTTTTATATATGTAAGTAGTATTAATTAATTGTTGTCCAGAATATTAATTAAAATAAAACTTTTATTAATAGGAAAAGAAAAAGAAATCCTCACCGGAATGGGTTTGTTTCTTTGTTTGCTTTTTTTTTTTGGACCATAGAGCTAGACAAGAAAAATAAAAAAGAAAGTTTTCTGAATTCTTTTTTTCTTTAAACATCCTTTTATAAAAAAAAAATAAGAAAAAATTCGACTGTGCTGGTTGGCAAAAGGTCGCTAGAATACTAATCCGACAAGCAGGGGCTATCCATGTGGTTGGTGCCTAAAGGGCTGGAAATGGCTTAAGAGTTGTTTGCTTGTCGGTTTTTTCAAAAATTACGTTATTTGGTTGTTCTGGTGTCAAAATAATTCGTTTTGAACCCAAATTTTTTTTATGTAGTTTAGTAACAACCTACTCTATGGTTTAAAAAAATTAAAATTTGGTTTTTGAATATTTTAAATATTTTTAAAAATTATAGATTGTTTAAAAGTTTTGAAACTAAGGTTTTTAGTCAAAAAGTTGCTAATGTTTTTTTTTCCCTTTAGTTCTGGACATTGTTTAATGTACGATTGAAGATTCTCTATTAATTAATATAAAGTTAGGAATTAATAATTGTTATTAATCCTAACTTTGTATAATTTTCACGTATTACAATTTTATTTCCGTGAAAGGGCAGGTTTATTGGTTTTCTTATTTCTTATTTTATTTTTTCAATTATTTAGAAATTACATTTGCCTATTCTTGGACATAAGTTTTATGTAATATTAAATACTAAAGAAATGAGGGAGCCGAGTTCAACCTTAGTTATAGAATATAAATAGGTTTTCTATTATAGAAAACCAAAAGAGAAATGTTGTTTAAATTTATGCATATTTATAATGCCTATGATGTTGTTATGTTTGATAATATACATGTTATGCATGCATAATAGAAAAATCAATTTTAAAATCATGAGTTTAAAAAAGGAAATCATTCGTAAGTTGCTTTCAAATTTTTGTAAAAGAAAGTCTTTCTTAAAATTAAATTTTATTTTTTGAAAATAAAAGAAACAAGACATGAATTATAAATTTTTAATGTATCCTCAATTTAAAATTCAAGTGTTGGGCTTCCTATCGGGTCATACTAAGATGTGAATAAGCATGTCGAGTCATCTTCAAGTAACCATCCCCACGGAAGGTGCTTATTCTCATTGGTTATAAGATTGAACTTCTTAGGATAGGGATATTGAGACGAGTTAAAAGTGATTCTTTCCACGAGAATGCTTACTCATAATGTTTTCTTTCATTCGAGATAATGGTGTGTACTTGATTAAAAGGAAAATATTAAAAGGGAAATAACGATTGTTCTCATAACTTAGTTATTTTTCTTTTTAAGAGCAAATATAAGGTATTACAATGTCATGTGGTATGAGATGCCTAGTTGATATTGTAAAGGATTTTATCCTCTTCATTTATAGTGCCTTGAGGATAATACAATTATATAATGAAAACAAAAGTATATTTACTTTTTTCCATTTGTTTTT
>QLOD02000030.1:17678063-17690448 GCA_003260245.2 Sideroxylon spinosum
GGTACGTAGGCAGTTGAAGCACATAGCTTGAGTTCTGTCATTTTGGTCTTCACAGACCATCTTCAAATATTCACCATATAGACAGACATTACATTTGCACACACTCAACCACCTCATGTTTCATAAATCATTCGTATTCATGAGTTGTATGCATTGATCATCATAACTAGAGTATTATATTGTGAGATCATGACTGAAAAGAATGGAAAGGGACTTTGGATATCCCCTGGTATCCAGGTGTAATGGTTTCCGTGCATAGTGGAACCCCCAGATTGATTATCTCTGATCACATAAACTACTCGAGAGTCATTAAAAGGGCCATTTCATTAGATTTTCAAAAACATAACTAAAACCTTTTAAAGTACAATCAAAACTCGGGTTTTTCAACACACCCATTTTGAAAGTGTCGGGTGATGACTCCTAATCTTTGTAATCAAGGCTCTATTTCAAAATAAACATACTTTTTTCACATTTGGGTGATATCGGATGCATCATATCGCAATAAAGACTCACGACCCATGCTCATCTAGCACGAATCCGAACACGACGTCTAGCATCGATGTCCAGTGTCTTACAGTATCAACAATAGAGCATGTAAATCACCTACGATATCATGCTCAACTTCAAGGAGATATCTGGAGACCAAAGCAGGCCTACTAAGTAGATTGCTAAAAGGGACTTAATGAATGCTAAAATGGCTTAAGGATCTCCAATGAAGACCATGTTTTAAAAATGAAAGATTATCTAAACTTAATAGAGGTCCTTGGGGATGAGATTGATGATTAATCCCAAATTGATATTATTCTCTAGTCGCTACTGGACTCTTTTAACTAGTTTAGGTTAAATGTTAACATGAACAAAATTGATTTTGCATTAGCAGAGCTTCTAAGTGCTCTAAAAGCAATGGAAGGTATTATCAAGAATAGCCATGGTGCTCATTTTTCTATGGCATCTTCTTTCAAGCGTAAGGGGAAGGAAACAAGAAGGCAAGTCCCAAAGCCACCAAGAACGTTGGTGCTGTTCTAGTTGAGAACAAAGGGAACAAGAAGAAAGTAAATACTAAGCCAAAGGGAAAGTGTTTCCATTGTGGTAAGGAAGAACATTGAAAGAGGCCAGAGGAAAAATGTTTCCACTATAGCGAGGAAGGACATTAAAAGAGGAACTTTCCTACCTATCTTGCACAGGAATGTGTAGGTTTGCCTGAATCACTTATTATTGACGTACTTATTATTGAAGTAAGCTTTTTTGTAGGTACTTCATATTTTTGGTTTATATACTCCAGGCCAACCAGTTGCATTTGTAATTCATTGCAGAGGTTTTAGGAAACAAAAAGGTTAAGTGATTGAGAGGTTGGCTTGTTCCTTGGGGATGATAGAGTTGCTGTTGTTTTTATAGGAGTAGTTAGTTTAATTTTTTTTCAAGAAAGTCTAATTTTAAAAACTTATCTATACGTACCGACCTTTAGAAGAAGTTCGATTTCATTTTTTGGTTTTGATTTTAGAAAATTGAATGGTTCTTTTATTTTCTGTGGTATGTTAACAAATGGTTTATGTTTAATTGCTCTGCATTTGAATGAGAGTCATGATGTCAAAAGTAGCAACCCGTCATAATTTTCGTTGGTTAAACCAAATAATAAAAGAAAAGTTTCTCCATCTAATCCAACATTTGAGGGTAAGTTATATTAATTTAAAAAGGATACAAAGGTTGGTAACGGAAGGTACTTTATATTCATTAGTAGTGAAGCCATACCAATATGTGTATCATGTTTAAAGGGTAAAATGACCAAAAAACCCTTTTCTAAAAAAAAGAAATAGAGCTAAAGATTTATTAGAGTTAGTTCAAACAAATGTGTATGGACCCTTGAATGTCAAAGCTCGGGGAGGTTATTAGTATTTAATCACTTTCACAAATGATTACTCTAGGTATGGTTATCTTTATCTATTACACCACAAGTTTGAAGCTTTTTAAAGTTCAAAGAATTACAGGTCGAGGTAGAAAATCAATTAGAAAAGAACACAAATTCACTTAGATCCGATCGCGGTGTAAAATGTCTCACCAGTGGCTTCATTAAATAATTTTTTAATAATGGGATTTTATCCAAGTTGTCTACATTGGGAATACCTCAACAGAATAGTGTAGCTGAGAGATGAAACCAAACTTTTTTTTTGATATGGTAAGATCAATGATGAGTTATTCTAACTTGTCTACTTGTTTGGGGATATGCCTTACGAACAGTTGTGCATATTCTAAACTCTGTATCAACTAAGTTTGCTTCTAAGACCTGTAGTTAGAATCGAGATTAGAATTGAGCTATTTCATAGTGCATCCAAAAGGAATAAAGGGTTGGCAATTTTATAATCCTAGAGAGTAGAAGGGTTTGTTATCTTTCGAGGGGATGATTATATAATGGACCAAAAACTTAAAGGCAGAGTTCAACTAGAAGAGGTAAATAGTTCTAACCCACAGGTAGTCGATGTGATCGTTCCCATGATACCCTAGATACTATGTTATCTATTTATTTTGACATACCAGCACATCATTTTAGTGGGAGGATTGTTAGGGCACTTGATAGGTATATATTCTTAGGAGAATCCCTCCAAGTAGAACAGTGACCTGATCCTTCCAGTTGTAATGAGGTTATTTTATGAAAAGACGTAGATTCCTAGAGAGTTGCTATAAAATTTAAAATGGAGTCTATGCACTCTAATCAAGTTTGAAAACTTATAGAACCACTCCTCAATATTAAACCTAATGACTATAAGTGGGTCTACAAAAGAAAGATGGCAAGATGGGTTCATAGCTAAAGGCTAGCAGCATATGGTATGTAAATTGTGTAAGTTAAGTTATGGAGTTAAGTAGGCATCACGGGGCCGGAATATCTAGTTTGATGAAGCAATCATGGTTTTGATCAAACTTGGATGAAATTGTGTATATAAGAGAAGTAGTGGAAGCGTGGTGACGTTTTTACTCTTGTATATGAATGATATTCTACTCATTATGAGTAATGTTGGTATGTTATCCATAATTAAAGTAAGATCAGAAAAATAGTTTGATTTGAAGGAATTGAGAGAAGCTAGCTAAATCTTTGGGATCAATTGTAAGATCAAAAGAAAAGGTTATTAATGAGAGAGATATACACTAAAAGACATGCTTCATGTTATTTTTTATTTTATTTTAATAAGAATTCCATTTGAGCAATGAATGCCATTTATTATATTTGTGCATGTGTCTAGTATTCACGAAGAGTATTTGATCTAGTGTGTAGAGTATAGCTTGCACTCAGAAGACTAGATCATTGGTTTTTTTTAGAATACAAGTCTATTGTTCACAGTTTTGGATCGAATTGGACCTACCGTCAGTAGAGCTGTAGTACAGATTTTTAGTAGGTCTGTCTTGACTGTGGGGAATGGTTTAATTCCAGCTATTTGTGCTTGTACACTTTGTGTGTATTTAACTGACCCAGTTGAGGTAATTATTTTATACCGACTGCATAAAATAATTTAAACCTTATTCTTATTATGATTACTTATACTCTTAATTTGAATTCTATTTTAGACACCTGTATATAGTCTGTATAAAATAATTTAAACCTCATACTTATTATGATTACTTATACTTTTAATCTGAATTCTACTTTAGACTCCTGTATATGGTTATTGTTACTTTGATTATACAAAGAGTGAGATTCTATATGAGTCCATAAACTTCGTGGGTTGGGCAATGACATTATATATATGGTGAATATTAATAGTTGAAGGAATCCACATCCTGATAAATTGGATTGATGATATCCCCTTGGGGAAGCTTATAAGTTTTGACTGTATCAAATCTTACAAGTGGATTTTGAATCCAATAAGTCAAATAAGTTAGGCGGAAAGGTCTCAAGGAAAGTAAGAAATCAATTAAATTAAATTGTTCGTAATTAAATTTAATTGGTGGATATCAAAAATCATAACATGGGGAGATAATAAGTATTTAATATTGAAGATGAAAACTTATCCCGGTTGTGAGGTATCCAGTTGATGATAAGCCTCATATTCTGTAAAATGATCTCGTTATTCTGTGTCTAAAACTAAAGGCATCTAATGGCGTGATGGCATAATCTGACTAATCTGAGATATGGGAACATTTGCCATTGCCCAATTAAGGGCCGTTATTAGATTTGCTGTCTCCTCATCCCTAAACAGGGGCATCAATGGAGGTACAGTTATACCAAGAATTATGGTCGATAGTGCACCAAACAAAGATTGAGAGAACTTACTTGACTGCCTAGGAACATAAGCAGTAGCCACAATATATGGTGTTTCAGTAATAATGTTTGATGCTAACCCAATCGTAAGTGGGGGAAACTGAGGCTTATGACTGCCTCCTTCAAATGAAACTTGAACAGTTGCAGGTTTCCAAATGTAACATTAGTAGAGACTTCAGATATCTTAGCTATACTCTTAGTTCGAGCTCTTATATCAATAGGAGAATGGAAAAAGCGATGATGTGAATGATCCATAGCAATAAAGGCTGTAATAAAATGTGTTTAATTAAATACAGCTTTTGGAATTGTTATTTTCTCAATTTTATTCGTGGGTTCATCCTTGTTGTTGAGGGAAATGATGATGAATAATAAATAAATGCCAGAAATTTTTCATTAGAATCCAGGTTCATTACCTTTTTCCCATTCAAATTATCATTGTAAGGAAAAATACAAGTGCAAAAATTGAAATGAATGTCCACTTTATGTAATAGTAAAACATCCTTACATTATAAGAATTTGAAATAATCCTTATCGCGACCGGGTCTGCGCGCTAGGTTGTAGCTAGGGCACGCTTCTTTTGTCTTTATTATGACTGGATTGTTTGAGGTCGCCTATATGTAAAAACTTATTTTTATTTAGAAAGGGCCTTGATTACAAAAAAATTGGAGTCACCACTCTTCACTTTCAAACTAGATTTGCTGAGTAACACAAATTTTTATATTTAAAAATGTTTTTATCTTACGATTTTTTGAAAACGTGATGAAAAGCCCATTTACGGTGACTCTCAACTAGTTTGTGCAATCAAAGATAACGAGTCCAAAGGTTCTATTATGCTCAAAAACCGAATATGCTGGGATTACATAAGGATATCCAGTGTCTCTTTCCTCTTTTACAATTATAATCTCACCAAATAATATTTGGTTTACTGATGTCACAATAATACAAACTTCTGATGCGCATGATGCATGAAATGTAAGATGGCTGTGCTTTATCGAGCTGCCTACATATCTTGAATGAGAATCAAGCCAATTGTAGTTCATGTGTGAGTGCAGTGATGTTTTTGCTTATTAGGAAACGATGCTTTCAAAATGGGTTCTATATGCTGGATAGACTCTAAATGCAAATTAAAGGCTAATCTTCTATTAAATATGCATGTATCAGTTTTGCAAATAACAAAATCAAGTTAGATGCAATAAAATTAAATGCTTGAAAGGTCTGGATGACCAAATTAGGGTGATGATATAAAATGATAATGGAAATGAGATGATAATAATGTGGTGGCCGGACCTGGGTGATATACCCAGGCTGCCTACGTATCCCCTAGAGGGAATCTAGTCGTTATTGTTTAGACCTTAAAGTGGTCGAAACTACATGAGATAGTATATAAATGCAAAAGTCTAAGTCAGGGTATAAGTAATGTCTATAGAGATCGTGGAGACCGCACTTAAGTTATCTGCTCAAGCTGCCTAAATACCTTGTTAAGGGATCAGGTCATCATAGCTCAGTAAAATGAGCAAATGCGTAAAGTATGGGAGAGCAGCGAGGAACAAGCACCAGGAGTGTAAACTTCATAAAGGTGCATATAATATCGATACTAGGAATAAGGACTCCAAACAGGTGAATATAGTATTGTCACCAGGAGTAAAGTCTCCATATGGGTGAATAGGGTATTATCATCAAGAGTAAAGGCTTCACATGGATAAAGATGGTATTGTCACCAAGAGTAAAGACTTTACATGGGTGAAGGTGGTATTATCACAAGGAGTAGAGACTCCACATGGGTGAACACGATACTGTCACAAGGAGTAGAGACTTCACATGGGTGAAGATGGTATTGTTATAATGAGTAGAGACTCCATATGAGTGAATAGGATAATGTCACCAGGAGTATAGACTCCACATAGATGAGCATGGATAATGTCACCAGAAGTGTAGATTCCACATGGGTGAATATGGTATTGTCACCGGGAGTAAAGACTTTATATGGGTGATTAAGGTATTGTCACCAGGAGTAAAGACTCCACATGGGTGAATAAGGTATTATCACCAGGAGTAAAGACTCCACACAAGTGAAGATGGTATTGCCACCAGGAGTAAAGACCCTACATAGGTGAAGATGGTATTATCATCAAGAGTAAAGACTCCACATGGGTGAAAATGGGCCGATATCTATTGGCACCCAAAGGTATAAACTCTAAGGCTTGGTCAAGTTAGTATGAGTGAACTCAAAGGTTCAATAGCATTTGAATGATCAAATGTAATGACAATCTTATCATAGTATCAACATGTTAACAGGATGCTTTTCACAAATAATTCCATAAGATAAACAAACTTAAGGATTTAAATGTTCAAAACAATCCTCAGCTATTCCATACTCTAAGTTGGTATATAACCAATCTCTAAGGATATTTACATCCTTGTGAGTATGTGCTTGTATGTTTTCTAGTTTTCTATCATGTCAAGGCACATGCATGGCATGTCAGGGTATCATGGTAAATGACATCCTAGCATGTTGTAAGATGATTAATGAGCATGGATATATGGAATATCATGATGATGGTATGGTAAACTTGGTAAGGAATCATAACGTATGGACGACTGTCTTTGGGTGAAACCTCCCACGATTCCTTCACATGATTTTGTCTCATGGCATAATATGATATGTGGAAATGGTGTAAGATCATAATGACATGCTATAATATGTAAAGCATGGTATTTATGACGTGGGATAATACTTGTGAAGATATTTCTAAGATTATCTGAGATTTATCCAGAGATTGATATGGATTAGGCAAAACCTAGACTATAAACATGAACTTGATAACTTATAGGCAAAAATAAAAATTTCAACTTTGAAGAAACATTTCCATTTCAAAAATGCTTACATGATACTTCTACCACTTAAATAAATAGAAAGGGATTTATACTGAAATTTTGAAGCTTTGAAAAAAGACACTCAAAGGCTTTCCAAACACATTTGAAAACACCAAAGAGGGCTATTTTCAATCAGGAGAAGAAGAAGAGGGGGGTTGTTTTTTCTTAGTTGAGAGAGAAAGAAGAGTGAGAAAATGGGATGGTTTTTTTTTTTTTTTCGATTGGGAGAAGATGAAGAGAGGAAGTTTGGAACTTTTCTCACAACCTCTTAGAAAAGTCTCTTAGGGGCCGGCATCAGTGGAAAGGGAGAGGGGGCTGAATAAAGAAGAAAGAAAAAGGAATGGGGCTGATTTGAGGATGAAGGAATGAGGAAGAGGAGTCTTCTATTTATGGCAAAAAATGTGGCCAAAAGGTTTGTAAATCAAGCTAAGGAAAAAAATTTGCTAAACATGTTATACAAAACCATTTACGAAATGAATTATTCAAAAGTTTTTGCTAAACATAATGGGCATAAATGTTTGAATTACAAAACAATCAAAAAGGTTTGCAAAACAAAAATTTTTCATAACTTCGGAATCAAGCACATTCGAAATGGTGAAACAGCAAATTGTTTTTTTTTTTTGAACACACTTAATAAACTTATTTGCTAACCTAACTAGGCAACCTAAATTAAATATCATGTTAGGCCAAAAAATTTGCAAAGTAAAGTAAGCAAATAGGTTTACATAATTAGTTAATCAAAATAGTTTGCAAAACCAAGTTAACCAACAAGTTTGTAAATTAAAGGAAGCAAAAAAGTGTGCCACAAGGCACTTTAGCAAGCCTTTTGGTGGCATGAACTAATGATGCGTCAAATTGGCCTGAGCCCCTAGCTAAGACCATGTTTTATGAAGTTCAAAGTTCACCCGAGAAGTTTTAGACCATTTTAAGACCTTTGGTACAGTTTTCAGGAGATTCCAAGACCTCTAGAAAACCTTTAGGAGCGATTTAAGTTAACTAGGTCAAAATCTTGGTCAAAGAGAGTTTTTTGAAATTGAATTATGTGCATTTGAAAATTATTGTGCAAAAATAGGCTGAAATGGAGAGGGGGCACAAAAAATTCTCCGTAACCTTTAGAGATATACTCTGGAGGACTTTGCCCACTAAAATCAATCATAAGGATTTCTAAAATGCACTTAGAATGACTTTCAGGATTTTAATTGTTTTGACCATACTTGTATCTTGAGAGACATGTTTTGATCATTTTCATGTGATCTCAAAGCCTTTTGACCTAATTTGAGGGTCTCAATGATGTCGTTGCTTGGTTGTTACAGTTTTGCCAGTAAATACAGTTTTAAATATTCTGATGCGGAAACTACTTCTAAAGGTGCTTTTTGCACGTTCTAAGCCCAAATTTGGATTCTCCTACATGCTCTCATATGATCTAGAGTTTCCCACTTTTTTGGATTTTATTCGATTGTTCGGTGAATATTGCTTTACAGGCTCACTGACAACCCCTGAAATTCACTTTTGAGGCATGTGTCCTCTAAAACTTGAATTAAAACTTGAATTTGATCATATTTTAAACATTAGAATGATGAATTCCCCTTATTAAATGTCTTAGTAAATTCCCATAGAGTTTTGATCTAATATGCGCTCTTAAATTGACTTTCTTTTGAATCTAAGGGCAAAATAGTCATTTTTGACCTAAGAATCTCTCGATTCTGAATTAGGGATGATTTCCTTGTTTAAATCTTGAAAAAAATTGTGAACAATATTCTCAAAGTAAATTGACGATTTACAATGATATTTGCTTATTTAGAATGAATTTTAAAATGCACAAGGTATCGAGCAAAAATGGGATGTCAATAGCCGCCCTTTTTTGTTCTATGCTTTTTAGGTATTGAACAAAGACAGTAGGCCCGCAAATATTTCCCCAATTCTTAACAAAAAAACTTTGTTACGAACATCCCGATTCAAATGAATTCTGAATCGAAGGTCGAATCGGGATCGAACCATGCGAATAAAGTAGAGAAAGTTAGCTAAAAGGCAATGTGGCCATTTGCCACAAGCCTAGTCGCCAATCCCCTAGGCAGCATGGGTTGTGGCAAACTTTTTTACCTTCTAGCTAACTTTCAAGCTTGTTTGGTTGTCATTCGTTGTAAAGAATTTTACCTAACAAGTTTGGCTAGAATATTTTCTTGACGTGTTTTGCAAAAACTTTCACCTAACAAGTTTAGCAAGACCATTTGATTGACAAAACAAGAGTTTTTGCCTAACTTTCTTTGCAACATTCTTCACCTAGAACGTTTAGTGAAATTTTTGTTAAAGAAAATGCCTATAATTAGAAACCCATCCTTGTTTATTTTCATCATCTAAACAAAAACATACTTCTCCTACAATTTTCTTTCAAAATTGCTTTCTTATCCTTGAAAGGTGCCGAATTTCAAGTTGAGTAATCAAAAATTTCCTATTTCTTCAAGTTAGTAATCCACTCTTCCCTTTACTTTTTAGGGAAATTTCAATGTATGTGTTTACGAGGAAAAATTCTTTTCATGCAATTGGAAATTACGAAAGAAAGAAAGAATGAATGAATATTAAAAGCCACGTTTTTGTCTCTTTTCTTAGGAAAATTGATTTTATTTATGAAAATCTAAATTATCATTCAAGTATGCTTCTTTCCATTTTCTTTATTACTTTCTCATAGGATGGTTAAAACAAGGTCCCAAAGAAGTTCCACCAATGATCATGCTGAATCCTCCTAACAAGGTCCTATGTCCATTAGCCATGTCAATGAAAAAACCTGCTACCAAATAAGGAATGGTGAAGTGCCTGATCGTGAAATCTTACCGATTGCCCCTAGAATTTCAACAGATATGAGATATATTTCATGAGATCGATCTTTACAGAATTCAGTTAAGGAAACTTTTCTTTGTAACTTGAAGTTCCATTCCTCCGTGTTGATACGGTTCCTTTATGTCCGTGCAATAACCCCTTATAGTCGAGGTACTTTCGTAAAATGTCTAACAATGTTACAAGAGCTTGGTCCCTAAATGAAGAATGGCCTCTTGTCAATGGGCTTTGGAGTCCTTATGAACATTGGGCACATCAATTCTTGCTCTAACTTGGTTAAAACTTTGATTGAGATTTGGTTTGCTGATACCAATACCTTCCATATTGGATTTCATGAACTTGGCATTACTCCATGTGATTGGTTCATGATTATTGGCCTCAAATTTGAAGGAAATTAGGTGGTTGTTGGGGAATACTCTATTAAATGTGCCAAAGAGCTTTCTGGATTTGATGATGTTGACTTTAACTACAATTCCAAAGAAATCTAGACTAATAGCCTTTATCGCTTAAGACCTAGTTTTTACTCAAAGCGATTCTCTCAGCTAAAAAGCCTGAAGTGACTTCAAAGAATGATGCTTCTAATCCTGGTAGGCTGCTTTGCTTCCGTTGCTTTCTCTCGCTTTCCCTTGTATCTGGTGAGTTTAGTAGATTCGTGATCTAAACCTCAGAACGATGATTGGGTAGCTTTATTTATGCTATCTTCCTTAAAGCCGTGAGGACTCGTGTTTCCACTCCTTGTGCTTGCAACACGGGCTTCTGGTATTTTCTCTCTTATTGGTGCTATGAGTATCTCAAAGTTGGTGCTCCAACATTGGCTGATGAGATGCAGAACGATACCACAAAAATCCCTTGAGCGGCTCGCTGGGATCACTTCAACATCATACCTTGTCCTAACATAACCAACATAGCCATTGACCGACCCTAAAATGTATTCAGGTTTTTACCTCTCAAGTGCAAGAGGGTAGTCGTAGTTTTAGACTTGGTGAGTTCGAGGTTGAATTCACAGGGAGCCTATGTTATTTAATTTTTAGGTTACGAATGGACTTTGAGGTTGAATGTAAAAGAGGTTTGGTGTTCAGTTTCACTAAGACTTAGAATTTAACAGAAATAAAACAAATAAAAACAAGTAAAATTAAAACTAATGATTAAATTACCATTACGAAATAACTTTAATAATTCAATTGAATTTCTATTTCTTTGTAATTCAGAATAAATTGGAAAATAATTTAATCTAATTAAATTACTACGATAATCAGAGTCGATTAATGAAATCAATAAAGAAGAAGTTCTTGATTCAACTTGCAAGGCAGGGTAGTTCACTACTTTACTCTGGAATGTTTACTTTCAAACTTGAAATTCTATTTTGTTTGAAAATTATTAAGAACATTTGAATCAAAAAACCAGTACCAGTGATTTCAAGCGAATATGGTTAAAGATTTTTTTTTCGAAAGGTTTTCAGACAAACGAACTCAAAGTTTTACTCGAAACCTATTTATAATCTTGTTCAAAATTATGTAGAAAGTTAAAATCGAAAACACATACTAGTGATTTCAAATGAATGTGGTTAAAGATTTCCATTTTTGAATGATTTCGAAACAAGGTAAAATAGATTTTAAAACGGTAGACCTCTACGCATGTGTTTTCGAAACCCATGCGAAATATTTATGTAGATCCCTGAGTATTTTCATGAACTACCCATTCTTGATTCATTGAATCAAGAACTAGGGTTTCTACACTAACATTATTTTAAATGAAACAAAGCAATAAAAATAAAAATCATCATTTGATCTATTAATTGAAATCTAAAAATCATATATTAAAATACTTGAACGAAAGAAACTTACATCGAAATCAATTCTGAAAAAGCATTGGTAAAAAGAAGTGCAGCGAAGAGCAAGAACACATCGTACGAATCCATAAAGCTCTCAAAAATAATCTAAAAACACTCTTAAAATGTTCTCTTAAACAAAAATATGAAAAGAATGAAAGTATGGAGTCTCTCCAAATAGCTGCTCAATGGGTATTTATATCCCATGCACAAAACCCTAAAAAAATAACCAAAATCGAGGAACCTCGGGTGTCCCAGGTGTCCGGACACCCAGATGGGATGTCCGGATGGCAGTAGCTCCATATTCCAATTTTTGTCTTCCGTGGTCCTGAGGGTGTTGGACACCTGTGCATGCAAGTGTTCTCAATTTCTACTATGACGTTGACCTTGAATACGATAGATTTAGGCTTTGGCTAAAACATAAAAGTTGTAGATATTTAAGTATTCTTTCCAATCCAAAAATAATCGCATCAATCGGAGTTGTGAGTGAAAAGTTATGGTCAGAAAACGGATAGGGTGTCTTGTTGGACACTTGCAGTGGTTTGCACATTTAAGCTCCAAATTCGCTTTTCTTAACTTGTTTTCCTTCCAAACTCCTACAA
>QLOD02000030.1:17828030-17848159 GCA_003260245.2 Sideroxylon spinosum
ACAAAAGTTTTCTCTATTGGATTTGTCGAGATCAAACCAGAGAGATCTCGAAGGTATGATCTTGTTCTCGTAGTATAAAACGGTAAAGAATTTTTTGTATTAATTATATACACTATAGCCGTGATATTGGGGTTATTCTGCGTTCCCCAACATTCATACCATAGGTGAAATTCTTTTATATATGCCAAATGGTATTGGATGAGAAAATGTAACAAATTTGGTAAAATTAAAATGATATGAAAGTAGTAAAATTATAATTAAATTAAATATTTTTGAGTTTATTATTTCGACGTAACATGTGCTTGAGCCTTTGTAATAACTCTTCTCTATTTTATTTTCAAGATGTGTGTAATGTGGGATTAATCGAACCATTTTTAGTGGTTGGGTTGAAAGAGTGTAATGAATTTGAATTAAAGTTGAGTTAGGATTTAACCATAGTTAGGTTTAACGCCAAACCTAGAAAATTTATCTAGTGTTAGAAACCTATTCGAACGTGATCCGAATGGTCCCTCCTATGTCTCATGTGTGTTAGCCTTTTTTTTTTCCTTCTTTCCTAGGTTTAACTCAAATTATTTGTCCTATCCTCAAGTCTGACTCTATTCCTTATCCTTAGGCTACCTCTATATGCCCCTAGTGATTGTATAGGTGTATATATGTATATGTGGGTGACACTAGACCCTTTTAATTGGGAGAAAAAAGATAAAAGAAAAATGAGAAGAAAAAGATAGGAGAAAGAGAAGAGAAGAGGAGAGGAGAAAGAAGGAAAGGGAAAGAGAGATTTTGGGGAAAAGAAAGAAAAAGAAGAATATAATAAGAAAGAGAAATAAGAAAAGAAAAAAAGAGAAAAAGAAAACAAAATAAGAGAAGACGTGTGCTGGTGGTGGTGGAGACTCCCCTTCATCCCCTTCCTTTATTGTTGCGGTAGCTGCCCTCTCCATTCTGTTTCATTTTTTTCCTCATTTCGAAGCTTGGATGTGAGGTAGGGGTTGTGTGGGAGTTCATTGTATTATTATGTGTGTATGTGAAGCATGGTGGTATATATATGAAATGGCTTAAAAGAGAAAGAAAACATAGATCTATAAAACTATATGCATGAAATATGAATGCATATGGGACTATATGCATAGATCTAGGGTTTTGCTATGAAAAGATGAAAATAATGGTTAATGATCTAATATGCATGTATATTTATGTTTAGATAAGTTGTTTTGTCGATTTAGTACGTTTAAACTTTTAAGGTTTTGGGGTTGAAAGGCTGGTGTTCAGTTTGAACACAACTTAGAAAACTGGATCTTGATACAATTATTCGGATAGGGGTCTGAATGACTAAAGAAAATGATTGGTTCGGATGACTATCCAAACGACAATAGATTATTGTTCTGAATATTTTTAAAATAAAATAACATTCTGTTATTTGATTTCTACTATTTTGCATAAATGATAAATTTATTTAGAAAATATTGAAAGCATAATAAAACTTTGTTAAGTTGAGAAATATAAAGAGAAAATATATCATGTTAAATTTAGTTTGAGAAATTAAAGAATGTGATGGTGGGGGTGGGGATTGATTATTGATTAAGGTGGAGTATGTTATTTGTTAAAAGATAAATGTATTACAAATGAATTAAAGTGGAACATCATATTCTTAAAACATATAATAAATAAATAGAAGTTATGATGGTGATAAATAAAATGGTTGATAAGAATGATCATAAGTTAATAAATGATTGGGTGATACGTGGGGGTCATTTATAGATAATATAGTTTTGAGGTGGTAGTGAGCAGCTCATGAGCAACTTATGATGTAGGCTATCTTGGCTATTTTTTCTTAGTTTTCGATTCAATTTGACTTGGAAATTTATTTTATGATATAATAAATGTGTTAAGGCACACATTATGTAAATTATATGGTGTATAATTAATGTTTTGAGTAGTGGTGATGGGTATCTCTATTAATGAATCCCGACATGATTGAACACATTATATGTATAGAGCTTGGGTTGTATCATCCGATTATGTTATATACATTCATTAGACCAAGAGTGTCATATGATTATGGTTGATATGTTGAGGCATGGTCATATGTATAGATAGGATCTATTATTTTCTAAAAAAGAAATAAATGAGATTTTCTAAAATATTAAATGATCCCTAGTCGACATGTATGACTAACGAATAGTCATTAGTATTAGAATATTAAATGTTAATTATGTTATAATATAATTATCCTAAGAGTGTAACAGTTTTCCACTGGAAGCGCCATACGATGTAATATGGCTCTCTTAAGTCTTAGTCGATTAGGAGGTGTAAAATAGTTCCCCATTGAGTATTCATATTTTTGTTATTTGTGGGTGTAACACAATTACCTAGCAACATGCGTCATAAAGGGGATATAATACAATTCTTTCGCGAGTATTAGATTTACATATACCTTGCTAAAAATTAGTAGATGTCTGACTAGGGGTCCCCAATGAAAGGTATAACATGATTTCCTAACGATTATTCATATTTGTACTACTTGAAGATGTAACACGGTTCTCCATCAATACCCACCATGAGAGGGTGTAATACGATTTCCCGCAAGTTCTAGATTTCTATATAAAACTGCTAGAGATTACCATATGCTCAACTAAAAAATTAACATGTTTCTTCAGCAAAATGATCAAGGAGTGTAACATGATTCTCCTGAGTCTAAAATGATTGGAAAATGTCGTATTAGCATTATATTCCATCATTCTCTACAACTTGAGATCATCTCTATTATTATTACATGTGGATATGTTGAGATTGTTAATTATAATAAAAGTGCTCATAATATCAATAACAAGTTATATTATTAATCTAGAGTTAAAATGTAAAAACTATAGTGACTTGAATTTTAAGACAGGATACGTAGGTAACTTAAACTTGAGTAGCATAACTCTGGTTTTTACTTCGCTTAGTTGTTATTGTATTCAATTAAATTAATGCAAGAATATTGGGTATAGTGAATCATGGTTAATTAGAAATGTTTGGATTGATCAAGAGATGATGTTCTCTTCTTCACTTATTTGTACTTGGATTACTATATCTTTATTTGTGTAACCCAAGGTATGGGTCTCAAATTTGCATTTATGAATTTGTTATGTGACTTTTAATACTGTTATGAATACTACGTGGCCGAATAGGCTTTGGATTTAGTTACCATGAATAACATGTAGTTATTTATTATGTTAATCATTATTAATTTATATGGGAATCAATACGAGATTAAATATTCTAACTGAATATCTATATTGACTTAGCAGTTTTTATTTGAATTAATTTAATTTCTATATTTTCATGTCAATCGTCCTGGACTACAGGATTAAAGACATGACAAAATGAAATAGCACATATTTTAAATCAGATATAAATAAATAAGTCAAGTTCAGGTAAAAGTAACATGGGCTCATCTTAATAAAATTTTTAATAAATTTGTTTATAACTTGTAAACATACTTGTTTAAATATAGTGAACATACTTATAATTAACTAACTAAAAGTTCCTTAAAAGGTTTTAACTTCTTAAACTGTTCTTATTTAACTTAGACCAACTGCAAGTCAAGTTAGAAAAGCCTGTTTGTTTGTTTAACAAAGTTTAGTTTGTTAAGTTTTTCATCCAGTTTGATTATAGGCTCAGCATGACTATGATTGGCTCAACCTCGAACTCGTCAATAAACCTAGTAAATAAGTTTGAACATGTTAAAACTTGAGTTGACACGTTTGTAGCTTTAGCCAAAATGACAAAACTGAAGGAAGGAATAGGAAAGCTCCCTGGGAAATCATCGGCTTTACATTTCTGAGCAAAAACTAAAAAAGACTCAAAAGTTAATCAATTTTAACCTCCAAGGACTATTTATCAGTATGCATTTAAACAGATAGTAAAAGGTTATATCAGTATGCATTTATACAGATAGTAAAGGAAGATGTGAGTAATAGCTACAACCAGGACCAGCCTCTCCAGCTACTGCCCGTTCCTGCTTCCAGTTTACTCCTAATTAGAGAAACAAATAAAGAAACAAGTGTGCGTGAGAGAGAGAGAGAGAGAGAGAGAGAGAGAGAGAGAGGGAAAAGAAGATCAGAATCATATGGTGCATCTCTCAGTGCATGTATAACCCATAATTTAGTTACTTGGCATACCTGAGGATCTACTGATGGGGAACTGGAACTTGCTTCTGCTGCTGCTGCTGTATTGGATATTCTTGCTTCTGATTTCTCATTTGAGTATCTAACAGATGAGAATATTGGCAGATGTTAGAGATCACTCAGCCAAAACATTTCACCAAGGGTAGAAAGGACAAAAAGATTCTGAGACAATGGAAATGCCTACAGTTGGACATGTAAAACCACTAGACAAGGACAAAAGATACAATTGCCATTTTTTCAAGCTGAACATATATGAAAAGAGGACATGGTTTGAATGGTTCTAGAAAAGATGTATGAACCTCCATAACCTACAAGCATTACTAACATCCAGTCTCAATCTCTCTCTGTCACACGAAAGCAAGAGTCGTACTAGGAGCAGCTAGCTTTAATCACCAATCAGGTGACTCTTTCTTCAACCCCACCCCCTCCTATGACCGATCATTGAAATTTGTATGGCATATGCATCCTTAAAAGACCAGGAGAATGGTGAAATGCCTCAGCTCCTCTCTAGACACCAGAATTCTATCATATTTAGTTAGATACAGACTTCATAAGCAAGAAAATCAAGTGTAGAAATTTTATTTTTAAGTAGTATCAGTAGTACTTGTCAATGCATCCATGTATGTTAGAATCTTTGACAGAGAACTCCATAAATATGATTCACACAATCCAGATGCAATATTTACGTTGAAAGTATTGTCACCCAAATGAGCTCCACACAATCCACCCAAAGAAGCCTCTGTTCCAAAGGGACCACACCATAGGTAATAAGATGAGCAAAAGGCCAAAGCTTCCACCCTGCCTGAGAAATGGCACCAATCCAATAGCATTGTTAGATGTGTGATAGACAAATATCCAAAACAACCTTTAAAGTTGCATAAGCGACAAATATCCGAAACAACCTTTAAAGTTGCATAAGCTAAATGAACAACCCAAACCCATATAAGAATTATAACATGCACTGGAGTATAGAAACCATCCCTTCATCTTTGTTACAACTCTCCAAAATTCACATTAGAGGAGAGAGCCCTAACACAGTAGTAAGGACTCCCCACCTGGGACTTCAGTCCTGGATTCAATTAACAACCTCTCCCATGTCTCATATTAACAACCTTAAGGATCAACTCTCAGTAAAAATGGACTTGAACCAAAGAAAATAGCTTGAAACAGATCAAGCAGCCAAGCTCAGATGGTAACTATTGCTTTTTAACACCATAAGTGTAAATGTATAGGACAAGTGGCAATACTTCAAGCGAGGATCTAAGATCACTCTAAAACACATTCTTATAAAACCCGTTCTATTCATTCCAAACAACACATTGATGCAGCTAAGCAAGTGTGAAAATACAACTTAGAAACCTGGAACAGATATATTGATAAAATACAACATAGCCAATGCATACTATGGACAAATAACAGAATGCAAAATATGCAAGGAACTAAATCAACTTATGGTTTTCAAAAAATGTGTAGTTACAAGTGCTAGGTTCAATAAAATACAGAGGAGTGTAGAGTATCTATTGAAATGAATCCAAGAAATGCAGGACTTAACTAAATGATGCCTGACTCTTTCCACCAAACTTCACCGGAGAATTAGCATATGGAAGTCCATAAATATTCATACTCAGTAATTGAAAACAAAGATATAGAAAGAAAAACTACTTACAGTTAACATAGGCCAAAATGTTGCCTTACATTCATTAAAAATATTGACCGGTGATTCAAAGCGCAAGAGTCCTAAAACTGTATAGTAGATGCTGTTCCAAACAGCAGCCCAAGCAGTTTGATCAAAGGCTACTTTGACTGGAACTACCGACCAATCTTGGCAAGGAAGAAGTTCCTGAAAAGAAAATATTTTCATTTTCATCAACCCAACTAAATCAAATTGTAAGCCAGACAAGTCAACTGTGAGAGAACTCATGGTATCATAACTACCTCGCAGTACTGGTAATAATAATGAGAAAGGGATCCATGCAGAGTAAAGCCGACAAGGCCTGATCTAAACATGCGTGTCCGATCAAAATCAAAGAGAGGTTTTCCTTCAAAACACTGCAAAATTATTGGGCATAAATGAATTGATGGTCATGAAAAATTTAGAAACAAACCTTGCAGGTCGTAGTTGTTTCAAAATCACCAACCTGTGCAATCCAATCCCCTAAAGAGTAAACAACTCCACTTATCACCATTTTTGCTAATACAGGGTTTGTTTTCAGGGCTGCCTCATATGCGCTCCAGTTGTGCTGAGGTGCATATCTCAGTATTTCATATATGGTCCATCCCTACAGAAAGTAGAAATAAGTTCATGCACAAGTGATGTTTTAACTACTATAACAAAGAGGGTAGATGGCAACTAAAGTGCAGAAACACATTGAAAAATAGCTCAATACCACACACATACAAAGTCTATATTCCATGACATGAAAAGTTACAGAAACGTATAAGCATGTAACTGAACTTAACTTTGTATTGTATGTTCAGATGGAAAAACAATTCAAGGTTTTGTTTGATAATCACTACTGAAGCAAAGAAGTATTAGTCACAACACAATCATATCATTGAGAACCAATACCTCAAAAAATATTAAAAGTTCAAGAAACAATTAACTTCTAGATAAAATTTACCACAAACTAATGCAATTCAAATAAACTCATTTTAAGTGGTTAATTGTTTCTCCACACAATAAACAAGGCACTCGAACTATCTAATTCTTTTAGTAAGACCTAGGATCTTAACAAACAAACATGGGACTCATATCTATGCCAGTCTTGCCAGAGAACTCAAGCAAATCAACTATGCCCTCCAAAAACAAAATCCTTAAACGTTTAAAAAAAAAAAAAAAGGAAAGAACAAAACGAAAATAAAAGGGCACTAGCAAACAAATCCACCTCTCAGTGTTCTTTAGCAAATAAACTAATTATACAAAATCAAAATGAAGCTCTTGAAAGAAAACTACAAAATTAGAAGCCTCTGCATTTTCCTAATTATACATACATGAGCTTTTAAATTTCTCTTCATTTTTATTTATCAATATATATTGTTAGTACAAAAATAAACTGGACACGTGACAATCAGCCCTAACACATGCACCAAGTTCATGTACAAACTTGAGTAATTGGTCTTGAGCACAAGACTATTTTCCCAACCTCAAATAGTTGATTCCAGAATGAGGGATTAAGGTTCTAGTTCAATTTCACCTATAAAGTAATATTATGATTTCACTAATTAATTATTATAACTTAATTAGTTCATTATGTTGTCCGTGGGAGACATGATATTACAGTTAATTTTCTCAAATATATTATATCTCATCTACCACTCTGTAAATAATTCCATGCGCATTTAACGTACTGTAAATTATCACTGTAATAACTAGAAAAATGGGTAAGTTAGTGAAATTAACAGAGAATTACAATCAAATCTGCATCTCACTAACTCCTGCTTTATATTGATCTAGACATAGTTTAAGATAATTACTACGTAAGGTACGCTCACTATTGTCCCTCAAAACTCTTTCTCTAAACACTAAATTCTAACTTACTAAAACGACGGAGACACTTTAGTCAGAAACCCCTGACCTACTCGATTGTTTTTTTTTTTTTTTTTTTTTTTGTGATTCCAGGTTGTTGAGGCCAAAAACTGTGAACGAGGTGATCGTGCCGCGTAGAGATTTTCAATCCCCGCATATATATGAGAACTTGTAAACAAGTAGATCTAGTGTGGATATCATACAGCAACTGAGAGATCTCAATTATAACCATAGAAATTCTTAACAGTGACACAAGAAATAAGGGACTTTCATAACAGTGAAGCGACAAAAGGACCATAAAAAAATAAAAAAATAAAAGGCAACTAAAAGAAGAGATAACGAATTTATAATTAACAAACACAACGCAACAAAAACACAGTCTGAGTAGGACCGATTTGGAAATTGCCAGTACATAAATCACATCTGACAATCAAAAAAACCAAGTCAGTCCCAAAATCCTACCATAGAATTCATTCACAACCCGACACAAACACATCGTATATACGTACACAAACAAAATGTATAGACTATATATATCCCTTGTATTGACTTACATGCCAGTAGTTCTGGTCGATGGTGAGCAACTTGGTGATGGCAAAAGTACCCGCAGCGAGGACAATTGTGGCATTAATGGTTCTATCAATTAGCCTCTCGAGATCCTCCTCCTCGCTCTTGCCCTCTGCTCCAGCAGACGAAGAAAACCCCTGAAATTCACCGGCAACCTCAAACGACAACCTCCCTTCACTCCCAAACCCACCGACCACCTGATTCACAATCTCTCTTCCTTCAACTTCCCTCTCAGTTCCGCTCACCACACCGCCCTCCTGGTCCGTGGAGTCGTTGCTCTGAACTGGGATTACGTCGAGCTCCTTTGCCACCGACCCAACAACGAGCCGTTCCCTCTGTTTGGCTCTGGAGAAAATATGGTTAAGGGAAGGTCGGAGAGAAGACCCAGATAGACCCTTTACGTGGGAAGAGATGGGTTTGGGTTTGGGCGTCGAGAGAGGAAGGAAGCTCTGGGCTGTGATGCTGTTCAGAGCGGCCATTTCCGGGGAGGAACGAAGCGTGTGATTCGTGATCAATCGACGTGGTTTCCCCAAGTCAGACCATTGGGGCAACACAAATTATAAATGGATTGGGTAATCCGGTGTGACGCGATCTAAAAATTTGTGTGCACTTTTCTTAATGGGATCATGCCACGTGTTTGTTGACTTCCGTTCTTCTATTTCAAAGGGCTGCTGAGGAAGAGAAAGGCTGCCTCCTTTGGTGTACTTCGTAATTTGATGTACTGGATTACAAGGTTATTTTGAAATTTGAGGATAATGAATACAGTCCACATGAGATGAGGGAGTGGGCTCACGACTCTTCATTGATTTGTCATTTTATAACTTCTTTTTCTTTAGAATGTTGGTACAATTATTTTATAATTATCTCGGAAATTACTCCCGGATTCATTGATTTGTCACTTGTTTTTCTTTTTTTTTTTCCCTTTTTTTTAGGGAAATTTTTATTCTCCATTTTATTTTTTTCTATTTTATTATTCTCCTTATAGAATAAAGAAAATGACATAATAAAATATTATTTATTTAATGTTAAATATGACTATTGAAGTCTTAAATTTGTTGAATAAAATAACGACAATTTAATCTTGGGTAGATCTTAATTATAAGCCTCATCAAATGGACAATTTAAATTCATTAATTGAAATTTAGGGATTGTACATAACATGTCATTTCAAAAAAAAAAAAATTAAAAATGGAGAAAAAGGTGATAAAAATTGAACTACGGTGGGTGGTTCAGTGAGAATTGATTTGGGGCTAAGAGGTTTGCTCGCCTGTAGTCTCAGGTTCGAAACCCGCTTGTCACTGATACCGTGGCCACTAGAAGGTTTATCCGGTCGTTAACTTCAGGGCCTCCAGGAATTAGTCAAGATGCGCGCAAGATGGCCCGAACACTCTGAAATATTAAAAAAAAAAAAAAAGTAATAAAAATTGGATTTTTTTTTCTTTTGGAAGTTGAATCATAAAAATTAAATATCTGTGATTATTTTGTTAAAAACCCATTTTCACGTGATTACATATTAATATTAATATAAATAATTAATTTGGTTTCACTCACATTTTTTTTCACATAGATACCTAGATTTCACTTGTAAGTTTAATCATTTACGAATGCATTTAGTTTTCGAGAAATTCTAATGGATTATGTTTTTAGCTATATACATTTTATCTCCTCTCACAATAAATAATTTTTTAAGAATATGAAAAATTGAAAATAAACTATTTTTTCTATTTTATTTAATTTTAAAATCTTACTATTTATTTGTTTTTTATTTTTTATTTTTTGGTATAAAGGGCTTTGTCTCCTTATTTATCTGCATTTAAACAAACTTTAAACAGGGGTATGTAATGAGTTAAGTTTTTAGTTGGCAGATTGGGTCTAATAATTTTATTTTTAAATGAAAAAGAGATTGGGTGACTAACATTTTCGAGAAACAGATGAATGGGATCTAACATGTTATTGAGTCGAATAATTTGCTAACCTTGTTAATTTTTTATTTCAATTATTTATATATAGATATATATATATTTTTAAATATTTTAATTTTTTTGATAATTGAATTTTTAAAATTCATCTTATGTTTTATCTTTAAAAAAAAAGTTATAAGTCAAATTACACACTTAACCCGATTTTGTAATACTCAAAAATTATACATTTTTCAACCGATCAGATTTGACCTGATTTGTTTATATGTCATGTATAAATGGACTTTACCAGAAACAAGTCAATCTTGATCACTTGATCAATTCAAGTCATGAGCTGATTTACCCTGAATCTTAAAATTATTTTACTATCACTACTATTTTCATTTTTTATTTTATTTTATTTTATTTTATTTTATTTCGTTTATTTTATTTATTTATTTATTTATTTATTATTATTATTATTATTATTATTATTATTATTATTATTATTACACAAGTTGAGGAAGCGAAACGGCATATGTACTTAAAGAAAGAGAAGATTCAAAATATGATATGAATTATAATTCATTATGGTTCATATTAGGATTATAAATCCTACTTGTTATAGGATTATAACTTCTTATGGTGGTAGGAATTTATACTTCAATTAATACTCATTTAACTTTGTCGACAAAATTGCATCTTTGATTGTAACAAAAGATTTTAACTAAACAAAATCTTTGATATCATTGTGTACTTCACAAATGAATCTTGCAATTAGTATTTCGTCGATTTTTGTGAGATTATTTCATATAGAAAGTTTTTTGAATCCTGTTGTATACTCATGAATAATCTATTTTTCTTGGCGGTATCATTGATACTTTTCAAATACAATAATTTTATAATTTTTTAAGAAAATTTGAATCTTAGAATCAATTGCATTTAAGTCCAAGTTCTTATCTTCCTTCTGCCTTGGCATACCTTTAGCACTTGAAGTTGCTCCAACCAAATTAAAGCTCCAATTCTTAATTTGTTTGTCACTAATTTTAGTTGATATCTTCTTTCAAATTCATGTGTTTGAGATATTGTTCAATATAATATAACTAGTCAAATAATTTCTCAATCTCTAAAATTCTTAGACCTCGTTTGTTTGGTCAAAAGTTATTAAAAGTTATAAAAAATTATAAATATTTACCGTTACCAATTTTTGTCAATTTTTTTCATTTTTTCTTTTTCGTATTTTTACTGTCAAAATTTAAATTTTATAAATTTTTATAAGAACGAAAAGTTACAAAAATGTTATCCATTTTTTTTCACTTTTTTAAACATTTGTTAGTTTTTTGACACGGTTTCTAGTCAAAATTATTGGAATAATCATTCCAACGTTTTTAATTAATCCTTTGAACACAAAAAGTAACTAACACAACTTATTTTTTTTATTTTTTTGTACTTTTCTGTCAAATGATATCTTAAACTAATAGTAAATAAAATAAAAATAAAAATAATCTAAAATAAAATAATAAAAAAATCGAATCTGTCCTGCATCGTAAGTGTACAAATATTCAAATATGACTTTAAAAAGAAGAAAAAAAAAAAAAAGATGGATTTTAATATGCCATAGTCGGGGTACTCTTTGTTTGCAGATTCAAACCTCTCAAAGAAATTGACAGCGGGTTGGTCCGCGCGTACCTGCGAGGATGTTCTGCGGCGAGGGCCCATCAGCGTTCTATCATCCAACCAACAGCACAAATAGGCACAAATGGTAGGCCCCATCTGATCCAAGACCATTAATTGTTTCTCATGCCTCCACACATACAAGTATAGGGACATCGACGTAGGCCCCTGCGATTATCCACGTATCCTGGAAACAGCATTTCCGAAATATGTGTGCGTGGTTAATGGCGATTCTAAGAGAATCATGTGGCCCGGAACAGATTGCTGTTTCGGAAAGCCATTCAGAATTTTCGAGGTCTTGGTTTTATATTCTCCATTTGTTTGTACTTGGAAATATGCTGAGGTAGAGCAATTTTTAAAGATTTCTTTATGGCTGACGAAAAAAATAATATACATGAATGAATGAATAAAACTTGACGTGCTTGCAGAGATCATTTCAATATCTGTTTGGGGTACCAAATTTTAGCAAAAAATAAAAGCAAAAATGAAAAATGAATAAAGATGTGTGTTCTGTACTTAAAAAATATGAAAAAATTAGATAAAATAGATAAAAAATAATAAAAATTTGAGAAAATTAATAAAAATTAGAGGAAGTTTGAAAATTTTGATATAAACTTAGAAAATTTTGAAAAATTTAAAAAAAAGTTTGACATTGCAAGTGTACCCTAAGTTAATATCAACCAAATTATCATAGTACTTATCAAAAATTAAAAACAAATAAAAATTTCAAAATAATCAAAATAATGATTTTTAACTCGTTGAATTTGGCTAACCGATATATTTTTCAAATTATTTTTTTGATTAGTTAAAATAAAAGGTCGAATAAATGAGAATTTGATCATTTTATTTTCTTATTTGTTTGAATTTTTGAAAAGTAAAATATTATACTTAATCTATCATCTCTTTACGAGGGGGAAAAATTATAAGCATGCCTTATTTTTCTATAGGTGAGTTTTAGGGAAATACACAAAGAAGGTATTTGAACAAAAAAAATATTAAAAAAAATTAACTTTTATCAACTTTTTCAAATCAATTTTTCTATGTGTCATTTTTATGCTAATTTTTATTTTTGTTTTGGCAAAGTAAACACCACCAAAATTATTCATGTTTTTATTCCTTACATGAATCACTTGATTTTATTTTGTCCAATCAAATACATACATTCATTTTTAATTCATTCTTTATGTACGTCAAATATAATTATTTTCATATTTATACTCAATTAATTCGTATAATTTCTTATCAATTAAGGACCCGTTTAGAGTTACAAAAGTTGTATTAAAATTTATTTGTGTTACTTTTCGGTATTTGGAGTGTAAATCACAAACTACAAAAAATAAAGTTAATAGTTCTATTCGAATTTATTTAGGTAGATATTTTTTGAACTTTTTTTCAGAAGTTTTTAAAAATTTATAGAAATGTTATTAAAATGTATAAAAAAATTTATTGGTATTTGTAAAGATTTGTTAGAATTTTCAAAAATATATAAATTTATATAGATTTAGAGAGATTCATATAGTTCAAGATGAATTTTTTTTTATAGAGAATTATAAGGATTTTTAAATTTTTTTGAGTTTTTCAAAACTCTAAACAAGTCCTAAATGTACCTAGTACTTGCAAGGCGAGAGGCAGGGTATAAAATTTGGTGCCACTGCTTTTTCATCTCATGATTAATGCATTTTTTTTATAACTTGGATATAATTTTCCACTTCCACTTTTAGATGCAATGGGATGTACATAAAATTTGTAATATTCAAGTGCAGAGTAAAATGATATTGTGGTTTTGGCACATTAGTTGGCGGGTTTACTTTCCACATAGTTGGTAATCCGCTCTGGATATCATAAAGAAATGGGTATGGTAGCACAAAATCCTTACCAAACTTTTTTGTTTCAATATATATATAAAATATTAAATTATAATAATATAGATTAATTTTTTTTAACTCAAATAATCTCCCACTACGGATAGTCTAATAGTGTGCATAAGATATGTAAAGTTTAATTGTAGTTGTCACGCCTCAAGTTTCAAAACCCGTGGGGCGAATGAATGAGTCATACACAACATGTACTAAAATATCTATTGCACTAATCAGAACCACACTAATAATCTAAAAATAATTAATAACAACTAAGCCTCAGTGCAACAAGGCAACAATGATCCAACCACAATCCAAATAATAATAAAAACTAGGTCTCAAAACCCTTACATATCAAATAAATCCAGGAACTAATAATATTACGTAGGTGCAATTGTAAATCCAACAATAAACCACCTAAGTTTTCAAGTTCTACACCTGCACCACAATCTGTAGAGACGTAAGCACTAATTCACTTGTGTCCACGATGTATAATAAAAACATATATGCTATGCAACAAAATTAGATTAGTAATAAATTCATATCAATAACTCATAAATTACAAGTTGTCACATATCCTAACATCCAAACATACATCAACATAAATCTCAAAAATGATCAAATTATTTTCTTTCATTTGTTGCTTTATCATCACACCATAATCATTACAGTTATGGGGCAGATATTATACAAAATCGTCGTTTATAGGTTCAGACCCGATGGCCATGATTACCCAGATAATAACCATCGTTGTGAGCTACTAATCTACAGGCATGAATACCATCCCCTATGCAAGTTTATGGTTTTTCAACCCAAAGGTAATCTCTGTATCCTTTCTATTTTTTCAAGTATCTACCAACCTTGCAATCACAACATTCCTCCTTTTGCTCCTCAGCCTACGGGGTATTAGCAGCCGTTTCTAGCTGTTGTTTACATTTCTTTTTATTTTCATTATTATCATCTCAATATAACAACTAATTAAAATCAACAATTAAAATCACATTATTACTTCCATATATATTTTCCACTAATAAAATAAATCATTCAAGCATTCTAAATTGTGCATTCTAAATCACATATTTTCTTATGTATTTATTTATTTTCATAAACTGACATAATGTTATAGTTTAATGTATTATTTATGTAAAACTTTTTACACACTAATTTATTGTTATATTAAAATAAACTTTAAAGAGGTATTAAAAAATATAGAAAAAATATAAATTGACTAAAAATATACAAACAACACACTACTAAAATATGTATTTACAAATATCCAATTGTAATTTCTCACAATTCTAGTGGTAAAATTGTATTTTTTAAACTTTTGGGGTTATTATGAAATTATTTATAACTATTGGGCCTATAAGATAATTTTAGAAACTTTCAAAAAAACATATTCTTATATATATGTTTCTTTCTAGTAAGCTTGTTTTAGCCATGATATTTCAGTGTTCTAATTTGGACTCAATTTACGCAATGTAGTCTAAACTTAATTACAATTATGCAAAATAAATACATAAAAGTTTACCAAAATATTTCTACATCTCATATATGTAATTAAAATGTATTAAATTCCTACATCAGATTTGAAGAAAAGATAAAGAACGCCATCAAAGTTTAAAACTTTATTTTTTTGTATCTCCAACCTTGGGCCGAATTATTATGATCTGATGCCGCTATGACGATCACGATGACGAAACTACCAAAGCTCTGCTATCCTTGAACTTAAGCCATCACTTTCTCTCTCTTTTTTTTTCTTTTTTTTTTTTTTTTCTTTCTCTTCCTCCTCTCTTCTTTTTCTTTTCTTTTTCCCATTTTCGATTTGCTTCTCCTAGCCCAAGCCATACATATATATATATACAATATACTTAGTCACCAAATAAAATCAAAGTAAATGAAAGTTTCTGGAGGCTTTGATCAATTTCTTTTTTTTTTTTTAACATCATATATATGTTACATACTAACTTGTGGCCACGGAAGAAAAACCAAAAAAGAAAAAAAAATAAAACAAAACAAATCTCTAAAGCCTCCACGTGGTTTCATGCCATTTTGACCCATTTTCTATTTTTTATAATATATCTTAAAATAATATATATATATATATCTATCTACATGAATATTAATTTTTTATACTATATTAAAATATTATGTATTAAAAATTTAAAATTTTAAGATTATTACAATCCCCCCTCCTTATAAAATTTCGTCCTTAAAATTTAAAGTAATCAACACAGGTATGACTCTAAGAAAACAATTTGTGGTTATATTCTTCGTGTCTCATACTCACTCTTCAAGTAGACTTCTTCAGTATCATGATTGTTCCACAACACCTTGACTAATGGCATTGTCTTCCCTTGAAGTACTTGTTCTTGTGAATCTAATATCTGAACTGATCTCATCTCATAAATCCCATTAGAATCTATTTCTAACTTAGTCCAATCTAGCAAATCTATAGGATCTGGAATATATTTGCGAAACATAGAAATGTGAAATACCTCTTGAATTCCCAACAATTGCAGTGGAAACACCAAGTAATAATTAACACTTCCAACTCTAGTTAAAATGTCAAAAAGCCCAATACACCTAGGTAATAGCTTTTCCTGTTGACCAAAAAGAAACTGTCATTTCTATTATGCTATTCTAAACTTAGTAACTAATTCAGTGGCTCCTTACATAATTTATAAAAACAATCTACATTTAAATGCATATCTCAACACCAAATCGTAACCTCTATCCCATGTCACACTATCATTATATACCTATCTGAATTTCCATAGTGTTATACCTGATCATCTTTAAGTCAAAAAGCATTTCCTTGCCAACAATGAACTTTAACATTTCTTTTGCATCACAATACCAATATTCCTTTATTCGAATTTCCATAACATTTCTCACTGAAATATTTTAGAATACTTTTCCATCAATTTCATCATCTGATTTATATTCATACTTTTTCTTCAACAATAATTCTTTCCAATAATTCATTTCAACATACTGATGCACCAACACACCACACACACTCCTTTGTCCCTTGATCACGCAGTCTGGATAATAAGTACACACACTTGCGCTAGCACACATTCATAAAACAGTAACCTATTTTCGGGGTTTCTTCCACTTGATCATATTATTCAATATTTTCTTCTTTTTCATAAAAAAAATTCTTATCTTAATTCATCATCTACTATTACCAACCATTTTATCAATTTTCTTAATTAATCACAGATAATAATCTTAAAGTACTTTATTTATCAAATTCTCTTAGCACAATACACCCTGTATCAAACTTATCATCACCTTGAAATGATAATTCTCTATCTCATTTCTAATTTCTCCCATAGGTCTAAGCCTGAAACGGCCTTAATATTTAATCCTTCCAACTAGAACCTTGAGTCTACCCGATCAAAGTTATGCCTTAAACCAAATAGGCTACATTAAAATTTAGTACACCAAACTAGTAGTTAGTGCCAAACATCATGATTCATAATAAAATCATGCCAATCACATAAAGACACAATATCAAGTGTAATAAATATCTGACTAAGCATAACTACTAAACAAGTTAAACCACACATCCTTTATCAATTCTAACTTTGTAACTTTTCTTTTTATCTCTATACCTCTGTTTCTCAAGTAATGTTTCCATCTCAGTTTTTCCCATCCTTGCATACTCACATTAACTCTATTAAGTATCAGCCTTCTAATCCAACCTAACTAATTAGATACTGATTAAACTAAGATTCACAAATTCTAACCCATGATTTACCATATTATTCACAGTATAATTAATAATCTGAAAATAAAATAGGGATACTAACGAATAAACACAGTTTGATATTTATTCTGTTTCAAAACTATTCTTTGTCTACATATTTTTTCTAATTCCTACTCTCCACTGTAACCAGACTCAACTATTAACTTTTGACTATTACCAAACTAAATCCAAATAATCCTTTCCATTGGAAGTCTTCTTCTTCACTTAGCTTGATATTTCCATAAATACATCTCCATACCATGAACCAGTCGGTAACCAATATTTCAACTTACCAAAATATGTACCGTTTCCACTATAAATTCCAATATAGTCTACGGACAATTAAACATATGAAACTTTCTGACTCACTATTTAATACCATCTTCCTCATTTCAGTTTTACACACATGTATCTACATACTATATCAGCTTTATCCCAGACTTTATCAAATAATCCTTCAGTAATCAAAATTCCAGTATTTACATAGCATATAAATAATCTTAAGGACATGCATACATACCCCTTAACTTGTCTAGATATTCATTAAACATTATGTTCATCAAATTCATAAATATTGATGAGACAGTACTCAATCCAAGTGGCATTACCAAGAATCTTGTAGTCACCATATTGTGTTCTGAACACTATCTTAGAAATGTCCTCCTACCTTACCCTCAATTGATGGTACCCATACATTAATTCACATTTTGAAAATAGCAATGATATTTTCAATTAAAATAAACATCCCAATCAAATAGTAAAAGTCAATCTTTATAATTTCTTATATAGGGAGTTGCGATCCCTCAGACATTATATAATAACTCTTAGACTAAATTAAACCAAACCCCTCATTTGTCAATTCTAATTTCTTCCTTATTTATGACAACCATCTACATGTTTGTAAGTTCAGCATAAAATTCTTAATTCTAATTATACTCAATGTCGATTATAGTATCATCACACTAAATTGATCATATTAGAACATCTACTCAACTAATCACATGGATCCAAGTTAATTGTCTCAAAGCCCAATAAATATGATAAGTCTTGTATAATTAAGACCTTCAAATATTCCTCAAATTCTTAGTTAGGACTGTCAAATACTCTTTAAAATCTTTCATTTCTAATTTTCTCTACTACCGTCTATTTCACAACCAGAATTCCTTGAAACTTCTATTAATCACATGAAGCCTCAATTTCAATGGTATAAAAACTAACCTGACCAAACATACCCAAATTAATCAACAAATATAAATTTCACAATTTATCACCAAAATGTACTAATTTTAGCTTCCACTCGTCATATCAATTATCAATGACCAATAAGTACCACGAGCACACGAATAAATCTCCAAGATTTACTATTAATTCTCTTAATAATCTTTTTAACGTACTACAACTTCCAATATATAATTTATTTCTTTCCAGGAAACAAGTCAAAAATTTCTTGTAAAAACACCTCCAAAAATTCATGAACATCACCTAGAATTTCATTTCGTTTCATCGATATTGAAAATTTCGATTCATTATATCTTTTAGTTCCAGATGCACTGCAATCTCGAATGATAAAACTCCGGAATCTCTCCTCTCCAAAGTCCATAAACATCAAGTACAATTACTTTATTCCTGAATCTCAATTATCTATTTAAGGCTATACTTCCATATTCAACACTTTAGCCAGAAGATCGGCAATCCTGCAATTTCCTGATAAAACTAGTCCTGCAGTTGAAACCCAATAACCCCTTATTCATATTATCAATACCATTCTTGAATAGCTCCATCTTTAAAATTTTAATTTTCTACTATCATAATTCTCATCCCAAAGAATCTTAAAATTGCAAACATTTCCTTGAAAAATTTATTGAAAGCAGCACTAATACGACCAAACTCCTTGATCTTTTACTTAAAGTATCGACCATTATATTGGTCTCACCCGAATAACATTAAATAATTTAAGACCAAAATATTCCTAGTACTCCATTCAACTATATTACCTCATAGTCAAATCACATTGCATACATAAATAACTTTGGAATTCTTGTGTTTTAAATACATTCTAAAAATTTTCATCATTTTGTTAACACCATCAAGGCTTCAATGCAAAGCCATTATAGTCATTTTTAAATCAAGTACAGATTATTTTTTTAACTATCTTAACTTACACCTTCATCTGATTAATATGTATTAGTATACAACCTAAACTTTTCCCATCACAATATCCAGAGTAACCCCTTCCATGGGTAAAAATAACTAATATCGAGCTTCGCTCAACCTATGCCTCAGCCCATTAAATATTTTTATTAGCTTTACTCCACCAAATGCTAACTCCTTCATAAATCAGCCGACTTAATAAGTTCTTTAGCTGAGAGATATCTTAAATAGGGTACTAGTAGTAATCCTCCAAACTCACAAAACTTGGTTATCAAATATAACCTTAGTTGTAATCAGCTAATACGACTGAAACCTTTGGAGGATCTGCCACAATTAGCTAACCAAGTATCACCTAACCACAACTTCATATTAGACAAACTGAACCCATACCTACTGTTCTTAATGTATAATCATTACTTCTAAGTTCAATAATTTCTAATTTACTCAAAACAACCATCCCCCCTTAACAAGAATTTCCAATGGCCTCTCGGTAAAATACTATATTAGCTGAAATTATAGGCCCATAAACCACTT
>QLOD02000030.1:17866796-17879578 GCA_003260245.2 Sideroxylon spinosum
GGTTTCTTTTCATTTTCCCCTCGCAGCAGTCAACTGATAAGATAAAGAAAGAGTCCATCATTATAAATGGGCACCCCCTATAGCTGGATAATTGGCATACTTAGAGTTGTTGCTTAAGGAGAGGGCGAAATGAAAATTCAGTTTGGGTTACAGTGGTGGGACTGCTTGTTTTTCTTTGGACTTTGAATATGTTCCGTAGTCTTGATAATTACTGTGGTGGTTTTATGGAGGTAGAACTAGATTTCTGTAATATTAAGTTTTAGAGGGGCTAGAATCAGAGTTAGAGGAAATGGCAGATCGATTCCTACTTCTGTCAGTATGTCTGTGGGGCAACCTCAATATAATTGTCCAATTTGGGTTGAAAGAAGGCCATGGGTGGATTGGACAAATGTCTCTTTGCAGTCAGGAGATTTCCGACAACCAGAGGTCAGGGAGAAGGTGGCGCGTGGATTATCTGCAGATTCAATGCAGCTCCCCTCTGTTGGAACTCGAAAAGACAAGGTGCATTTAAAGTATAAGGTTAGGAAGGCTACTAATCATTCAAAGAGTAATGGAAGTTTTAAATGGGTTAGGGTAGGTGAACATTCACATCATTTAAAGAGGCCATCATTTCCAGATCCTGCTTTCATGGAGCAGCCAGTAGTTAATAGAATTTAAGCCTTTGCGAGATTTGAATGTTGAGGAGCATTTGTCAAATTCAATGAACCAGTAGGGAAATACAATAGGAGACTCTGAAAGTCTTAATAGTGACTCTTCCAGTTTGAAATTTTATGGGAAAAATTATAGCTCAAGGAGACTTAAAAGAGTTTCATCTGCAGCTTATTCTCCTCCTCATAAGACTATTGAAGCTGGATTTTCCTCCTTGGAAAGAATGATTGTTCCTTTTGATATTCAAGAAGTTGATAATGAGGAAGTTTTTGTCTACCAACCTTTGGTAGTGCATGGACCTGAAGATGATTGGCAAGGTGATGAAGAACATTTGTTATTGGGAAATTGTGACAAGAATCAAAATAAGATTTCTACTTGGGTGCTCAATCGGATGAAATCTTTCAAGAAGATTATAGGTATTTCAAGTGAAGGTTTTGAAGATCAATTAATGGATTTACTTCAGTCAATTGAAGAGAAAAGAAGAACTAATTTCAGTGGCATGAAGAAGCATCAAAAGACCCAAACTAAAAGAGGCGTTAGAGAGTTGAGAAACTTACAATGCACTATAAGTTATGATATAGAAATTAGGAGTTTAGTGGAGGGTTTTAGAGGAGGAGGAGAACCATTGTCTTTATGTTTAGAACGAAACCAAGATTCTAATTTGGAATGTTAAGGGTTGCTGCAGCAAAGGGAAAAGATTGTTAATTAAGTCTTCAATTAAAAAATGGCATCCAGACTTGGTTTGTTTACAGGAAACTAAACTAAATCAGGTTAATGATTATGTGGTTAGCTCTTTATGGGGTGGTAGATGGTGTAAGTGGCTGCATTAGAATCTATAGGGGCCTCGGGTGGTATTATAATCATGTGGGATAGCAGAAAACTGAAGATGCTGGAAGCTAAATATGGATCCTATTCTATTTCTTGTCTTTTTCAGCATAAAGATGACGACATTGTTTTTTTAATTGGTGTTTATGGACCCATAGACAAGATGCAGAAATCTGCTTTTCTTAAGGAAGTTGGAGCAGCTGTATTTAGGTGGAACTCACCATGGTGGGATGACTTTAACATGACCAGAAGTATGGAGGAAAAGTGGGAATGTTCTAAGAGAACAAAACAGATGAGAGTTTTCTCGGATTTCATTGAGGAGCTACAATGTATTGACCTGCCTCTTAAAGGCAGTAGTTTTACCTGTAGTAACAGACTTAGTAAGTCTAGAATTGATTGATTTTTGATTTCTTCTGATTAGGAGGACCTATTTCCTACTATTCTGCAGAAATCACTCCCTAGGATGGTTTCTGACCATTATCCTACTCGGAGGTCCCAAACCTTTTAGATTTGAGAATACGTAGCTCCAAGATGAGGGTTTCAAAGATTTGATTGCTTTATGGTGGAATAATTATCATGTTACTAGATCTGCTAGTTTCAGGTTATTTCAGAAGTTAAAACTCTTAAAAGCTGATTTGAAGAAGTGGAACTCTGAAGTATTTGGAAGAATTGATCAGCAAAAAACTCAACTAGAAAAGGAAATACAGAGTATGATTTGATGGATGATTGCGGCAGTCTTTCAGACCAAGGAAGTGTATTGAGAAAGGATAAGATTTTGAAATTAAGCAATTTAATTAAGATTGAGGAAATCAGTTGGAGTCAAAAATCTAGAATCAAATGGCTCAAAGAAGGTGATCAGAACACAAAGTTTTTTCATAAAATGGCCTCTGCCAATAAAAGGAGAAATTGGATTGACAAATTGAAGGTTAATGGGGAACTTACTGAGGATCAAGGGGTGATCAAAGATAGTATTGTTGATTTCTATACGAGACTGTTCACGTAAGAATCATTATGGAGACCTCAGGTTAATGATTTGGATTTTTCTCAGCTTAATTCTCAAGCTGCAGCTAGTTTGGAACTTACATTTACGAAGGCCGAAGTCTTTCATGCTCTAATGGAACTTAATGGCGACGAGGCCCCTGGTCCAGACGGTTGGACCATTGCCTTTTTCCAATCTTGCTGGGGTATTTTGAAGGCTGATTTATTGTCGGTTTTCTCATATTTTCACAGCAGCTGTAGATCCGTCCGTAGTCTTAATTCCACTTTTATTGCTTTAATTTCAAAGAAGGAAGGAGCAGTGGAGATTAAAGATTTTAGGCCTATCAGCTTGGTGGGAGCAGTTTATAAGATTCTTTCAAAGGTTCTTGCTGGCAGGCTAAAGAAGGCGTTGGATCAGATTATTTCTACTTCACAACATGCTTTTGTTGGGGGGAGGCAGATTTTGGATGCTATTCTTATTGCTAATGAGGTTTTAAACACTCAAAGTAAGAGCAAAAAACCTGGGTTAATCTGTAAGTTGGATATTGAAAAGGTATTTGATCGTGTAAACTGGAACTTTCTGATGTATTTCCTGCAAAGGATGGGCTTTGGAGAACAATGGTGTCAATGGATTTACTAGTGCATTTCGACTGTCAACTTCTCAATCCTGGTTAATGGCTCTCCTGCAAGCTTCTTTGCTTCTTCTGAGGGTTTAAGACAAGGTGATCCTTTATCACATTTTCTATTTATTTTGGTGATAGAGGTTTTTAGTCGGATGATGCAAAGGGCTGGGCAGGCAGGTTTCATTGATGGTTTTTCTGCAACAATCAGTCATAGGAGTCTTTGTATTTCTCACATCTTATTTGCAGATGATTCCATAGTTTCTTGTGGGGCTGATTTGCTTCAGTTAGGCCATCTTCGCTGCATTTTGTTGGGCTTCAAGGTTGTCACAGATTTGAAAATCAATCTCAGCAAATCTGAGATTTTGCCAGTGGGTTTTTGTTCTAATTTGAATGTAATGGCAGCTGTTTCTGGCTGCGAAGTTAGCTCTCTGTCTACTGTTTATCATGGTATGCCATTAGGAGTTAATTTTAAGTCTGCTCAGGTTTGAGATTCTGTGATTGAAAGATGTAGGAAAAGATTGACTATTTCGCAAGTCAACTATCTTTCAGCTGGGACGAGTTACTCTGATTAAGAGTGTTCTTTCTAGCCTTCTTACTTACTATTTCTCTCTTTTCTCTACCCCATGTTCTGTTTTAAAGGTTTTGGAAAAACTTCAACGAGATTTTCTTTGGGATAAGAGTGAAAGAGTCTTTAAACATAGCCTTGTGGATTGGAAATTGGTTTGCAAACCTATTCAGATGGGTGGCACTGGCATTCAACAGCTGAGGATTCATAATGAAGCCTTGATGGGGAAATGGTTAAGGAGATTTTCTTATGAAAGCTCTAGACTTTGGAGAAGGTTAATTGTGATCAAGTATGGAGTGGAGAAAGCGGGCTGGTTTTCTGCTGAGGGATCAAACTGTCTTGGTTGCGCTCTCTGGATGAGTATCCGCAGATTTTGGCCATCTTTTAATAGCTGCATAAATTGGACTGTTGGTAAAGGTAACAGGCTTATGTTTTGGCATCATAAATGGTTGGATTGTGCTGCCTATTTGTAGTCTTCCCTAAGATTTATGCAATTGCAGCGGACAATAATGCCCTGGTGTTTGATAATTATTCAGGTTTAAGATCAAATGGTTTTTGAAATGTTAGGATGCAACGAAATATGAATGATTGGGAACTCAACAGGTTTTGTTCATTATTAGATGTTCATTATTCTTTTCGGATGGAGGACAGGGAAGATGTTTTAATTTGGAATCAGTCTAAGAATGATCTTTTTTTGGTTAAGTCCTATTTGTTTCTTCAAGGTGGAGTGAATGATGACTTTCCATGGTTGAAGCTATGGAAATCTCCCATTGCTCCAAGAGTTTCATTCTTCTCTTAGTGTGCTATGAGAGGTAGGATTCTGACATTGAACAATCTCAAACGAAGGGGTTATTATTTAGTTAATAGGTGTTTCTTATAGCTCAGACATGAGGAAAGTATTAATCACATGCTCATTCACTGTATATGGTCTACTGAATTGTAGAGCCTAACTCTCTCATGTTTTGGAGTCCATTTGTTCTTTCCAGATACCATCAAAAGCTTTCTTTTAGCTTGGTGGGGTCAACCAATGGGAAGGAGGAGGAAGGAGATATGGAATATGATTCCTTTTCGTCTTTTTTGGATAATTTGGAAGGAACGCAATAGGAGGATTTTTGACAACATTGCTATGACTACTTTGAAGGCTAAGAATTTTTTTCTCTCCTGCTTGTATATTTGGGTGAAAGAGAGGAAAGATATTGATATTTGCTCTTTTCTTCATTTTATTGCTAGTATGCAGTGATTTGGGTTTTCTTTGTATATACTTTCTATTTTAACATCTCTTCAATGCTATATTAATAAATCTTACTTATTTTTTTCAAAAAAATCTGCAAGAAGTTTTGTGTTGGGGTTCGTCGGAGTATCAATTGGTTTGGCTCCCAATATGCCTATCTCAGATACCAAATCAAGTATATATTTTCTTTGTGAAAGAGCAATACCCATGTGTGACCTTGCAATTTCAATGCCTAGAAAGTACTTAAAGGGACACAAGTCTTTGGTATTCAACTTAGTTTAAAAGAATACTTTCAAATCATGAATACCTTGCATATCATCTTTTGTGATCAGAATATCATCCACATATAATAACAGCCATATCTTCCCTTGAGAAGAATGTCAATAGAATACTAAATGGTCAATGCCACAACGTGCCGATCAAAAGTCCATTACAAAATCACTAAATCTGCCAAACCATGCCCGAGAGGATTGTTTTAGGCTATACAACGATTTCTTCAATTTGCAAACTAATCCAGATTTCCTCTAAGCAACAAACCAGTAGATTGCTCCATATACACTTCTTCAGTAGGATCACCATGAAGGAACGCATTCTTAACATCCAACTGATGAATGGGCCAGTAAAAAACGGTAGCAAGTGAAATAATAAGGCGGACTAATGCAATCTTAGCCACAGGAGAGAGAGTCTCTGAAAAATCAAGTCAATTAATATGAGTGTACCCTTTAGCAACCAACTTTGCTTTCAAACGATCAACAGAATCATCAAGATAAACTTTTACATTATAGACCCATTGACAAACAATAAACAACTTTCCAGGAGGAAGAGTTATCAAATTCCAAGTATCATTGGCTCGAAGAGCAAACATTTCGTCTTCCATGGTAGCTCGCCATCCAAAATGAGATAAGACTTTAGACATAGAGTTGGCTATAGAAATAGTAGACAGAGATGTGACAAAGCCATGATAAGAAGGAGACAGAGCTGTATAGGAAATAATATTAGCAAAAGGATGAGAAGTGCAAGCACGTTTACCTTTCTAAAGAGCAACCGAAAGATTAAGATCATTAGGTTTTGTCTCAAGAGAAAGATCTAAAGATTGGACAGGAGAAGATGGAGTGCCCGAAGCATCGGGTGGTGATTCAGTAGCTACCCGTCGTCTGGTATAAACCTGTAGATTAGGACGGAAGAGACGAAAAGGAGAGACCAAAGGTAGAGGAAGACTCTCATTCAAATCAGACAAGGACAAAGCATCAGAAAAGCAGGGAGTATTCTCAAAGTATGAAACATTAGTGCACACAAAATAACGATGAAGAGATGGACTGTAACATCAGTATCCTTTCTGTAACCAAGAATATCTCAAAAATATACACTTAAACAGCATGAGGGTCAAGTTTGTCAATTCCACTGTTAAGTTGATGGACAAAAGCAACACACCCAAAAAAAGTGGAGGAAGAGGAAACAATGATGTTTTAGGAAACAAGATAGAATAAGGAGAATGATCTTGCAGAAAAAAAGATAGCATCTTGTTAACTAGATAGCGTTCAGTGAGAATAGCATTCCACCAAAACACCTTAGGGACTTTCATGTGAAACATCAGATAACGGGTTGTTTTTACAAGATGTAGGTTCTTTCTCTTCGGCAACTCCATTTTGATGTGAAGTATGAGACCAAGAAAAGTAATGCAGCATACCAAATGAGGTCATAAAATCAGTAAAATGTTTGGAAAAATATTCTTTGACATTTTCACTACGAAGAATTCTGATAGACACATCAAATTGAGTTTTAATTTCCTCACAAAAGGATTGAAAGATAGAAAATAATTCAGAATGATCTTCCATTAAATAAACCCATGTAAGTCCAGAGAAATCATCAATAAAAATGACAAAGTACTTCAAACCCAATTTTGAAACAACACGACTCACTCCCCATACATCTGAGTGAACTAAATGAAAAGGACTCAAAGACCTATTATTGATTATAGGACTGAAGGAAGCACAGTGATGCTTTCTTAACTGACAAGACTCACAATCTTAAGACTGAAGTTGACTCAAACTAGGAACCATAAATTTCAGCCTATTAAAAGACGGATGACTAAGACGACAATATATTTCAATGGGAGAAGCGGCTGCAGTACAGGTGATGGATAAAGGAGCAGATGAACCAGTCAGATAATAGTCCCTAAGCTTCATGCCCTTCCCCAATCTTCTTCATTGTCTTCAAATCCTGAATAATCATAGAATTAGGAAAGAAAGTCATTAAGCAATTTAGTTATCTAGTGAATTTACTTATGGAGAGAAGATTGAAAAACAGAGATGGAACATATAAAACAGAAGATAAGGGTAGATTGGGCGATGGACAAATTTTACCGATACCCTTAACTGGATTAGATGATCCATTGGTTGCGGTAACATTTGAGATAGATGAACACTAAATATCAGAGAACAATGAAGAAATACCAGACATATGATCTGAGGTACCAGAATCAATGACCCACGGTACATGTGAAGAGAAAGACACACAAGTAGTAAAATTACCTCAATTGACTAAAAGAAGCAGTAGGAAGAGATGCCGCTGAACCCTTTGATACTGAAAAAATTAAGCATATTCATCTCCTGAAGGAGTCACAGTTGATGATTCACTTGTACTGGGCCTATCTATAGACGCTGGAGCATCAAATGAAACTGTATGAATCATATGAGCTAGCCTCCTGTAAAAATCCTAATAATTTTCCCTAACATGTCCCACCCGGCCACAGTTAGAGCATTTAGGTCTTGTACCCTGACCTCCACAACCACAACCTCGGCCTCCACGAGTCCCACGATCACCAGACTGAGATGAGTTCTGATAATTGGGACTCTTACTATCTGAAGGTGTCTGACTGATAAGGGTAGATTGTATAGCATCAAGAGTAACAGACGAATCTTTGGAAGTAGCTCTTATAACCCTAGAATAGGTTTCTGCAAATGAGGGCCACTAAGTATTTAAGTTTTGACCGACTCAAGTTCATAGCCTAATCCAGCTAGGAATCGAAGAACAACCACCTGCTCTCATTGCTTCTGTATTTCATTGATGTCTATAGATAATGGCTGGAGGGAATTTAGTTTCTAATGAACACACTTCAGGAAGGTAAAATATTTAGTAACAAGTTGGCCTGACTACTAGAGTTAAAAGAACTCCAGTGATAGATCATACATACGAGTGAAATCGCTGGAGAATAGTAAGCGAACATACTCCCATATCTCTTTACATGTGTCAATGTGAGTGCACATATCGACGATATTAGGTTCTATAGAGTTCCACAATAGACTAACAAGATGGGCATCTTCTTGGACCCAAGCATCATACGTAGGATCAGTTTCAGACAGTCCAGGCTTTGTCAAATGTTTCTGTTTACCATACCCAGTCAATGCAATTTTGATAGCCTTTGACCATTGGAGATAATTTGTTCTACTCAACTTTCTAGTTGTCAATTGTTGTGGCATGGAATAGAACTACCAATTATCTTGTGTTCAAAAGGTATTTCAGTAGTCATTAGAACTAGACACAGTAGCACCGGACTAAAAACAATAGACTTCCAGACCAAATAGTGAACTAATAAACAAGGAAAGAGATAAAAAATACCCAAAACAGTAAACAGATATAACTGGAGGGTCGCCGGAGGCTGACAAGATTACTGTGCAAAGGTAGATGGCCTATCAGAGGTTCATGTGCTCTCACATACAGCTAGAAGAGACATGGTTCAAAGTCGCAGTCGCGGCTATCATATCGGCTTGAGAATTTTTGATGCGGTCACGATATCGGGCGATACGTATTATTTTATTTTTTCAATTTAAAAATAAAAATGTATATATAGAAAAATTCTAAATAATAAAATAGATATATTACATGACTAAAAATATAGTAACTCTCTTACTAAGCATTAGATAACTATTTACAACAAGCAAATAAGCTAATTTTTTTTCCATCTTTTACACAAATCATCGAGAAATCGTTTGCCTCATTGATTTCTCGCCGCAACATTTAGTAGTCTTAGTGTGAGCTTGTCTCAGTCGCGACAAAGCGAGATGACTATTCTTGAAATATTTCTTTGACGCGGATTGAAATCTCGTCAGGCCATCCTTCAATTCCGATATGTCTCGGACGAGATCTCGGTGTCTCGGACAATACTTTGAACCATGAGAAGAGAGGCACGTGGGTTTCACGCACAAAGGGAAAAAAGCGTGTGGTAGTGCGTAGGGCCTTCTCCGGTGCCAGAACTTCTTCAACGGCGATCGTCTCTTCCCAACGGCTCTTTTGGTATATGGGGTTGACGACGTGGACGACTAGTGATGGACTTACATAGGGTAGAGGCGTGGATTCTTTGTTCTTCAACTACGACAGTGTACAGACTTCAACACAACATTGCCAATTTGATGATACTAACACAGGACCAGGGAAGGAATGAAGAAAATAGAGAGAGACTAAATATTTACTTCAAACAATTTTTCACAAATATTATAGGACTCCACATTGGACATATATATCCATGCACATAGGTGTCTGTTCAGATAACCTATTGTCCAGATACTTTCCTCTACATTAAACACTTATACATCTAATTAACGTACATACATTGATAGTATTTTTCTCTATATTTTGAGGTTGTTTCTACGTTAGAATACAACTTATTTTCTTCAATGTATTTTCACTGTCTTCCTACCTATACTCACATGGTATTAAAGCAAGGTTAAGTTGAGGACAGCCATGGTTAAAATGGCCTGTACAGGAACGAGTAGGAGTGAAAGCGAAGGTGAGAGTTTGGTAACAACTCAGGCTTTTCCTAGAATCATACCTGCTACATTTACGGAATCCTCTTCACTCTAAATTACAGTACATAAATTGAATAAAAAAAATTTCCATCAATGGTCAAAAGCTGTACAAATGGTGATTAGAGGCAAAGGTAGGATAGGCTACCTAATTGGTTCTACAAAGAAACCAGAAGAAACTGATCCATCTTTCTCTATGTGGGACTCACAAAACTCAATGGTGATGGGTGGTTGGTGAACTCTATGGAAGATGACATTGGAGAAGCCTACCCATACTATTCTTCAGCAAAAGAACTTTGGGACGCGATTGCTTTGGTGTACTTAGACTTGGAGAATGCTGGACAAAGATTTGAGCTACGAAATGAGTCTTGAAGCCTGAAACAAGGTACCTTGAATGTCACTCAATACTTCAACAAATGGCAAAAATTATGGCAGGAACTTGATCTTTTTTCAACCCATAAATGGAAGTGCACTAACGATTATAATTATCATAACAAACTACTACTTGATGAAAGGGTCTTTGATTTCTTGGCTAGTCTTAATAACGATTTAGATGAAGTTCGTGGACATCTCTTAGGAATAAGGCCCCTTCCTGTGATTGAAGAGATCTTTGCCAAAGTACGAAGAGAAGAGAGCCGAAGAAGAGTTATGTTGGGAGAATCAAAGATCAACACAAACACTCAACTTACCTAGGGTTTTGCTCTTGTGGTTCAAGGGAGTGGAAACAGAGGAGACTCTAGAAATAGAAAGAAACCAGGATTCTTATGGTGCGAGCATTGTAAAAAGCCACATCATACAAAAGAAACGTGTTGGAAACTTCATAGGAAGCCTAGCAATTGGGTCCCAAGCAAATTTTGGAACCATGAACAATATCACCAATTCTAATCCACCGATGCAGAATTCTCCTGCAACAGATCAAGTCGAGGCGTTCGGGCTGGCTAGACAAGAACTCGAGCAGCTTCGGAAACTGCTGAATCCAAAAACTGAGACCAGCACTTCCTTTTTTACCCAAAAAGGTAATTTCATGGCAGTTTTGACAGGGATGAATACAAACAAAAGATCGTGGATTGTAGATTCTGGATCTATAGATCATATGATAGGATATGAGAAGTTTTTTTTTTCAACATATTCTCCATGTCATGGAAACTAGAAAGTAAAAAATAGCAAATGGGACTTTTTCGACAGTAGTAGGAATAGGAACAATGAAATTCAAATCAGGATATATTCTAGACGGTGTTTTACATGTTCCTAAAAATTATCATGCAATATTCTTTTAGTAAGTTGACAAAAGATCTGAAATGCAAAGTTGTCTTAACTCTTAAATCCAGAACCTCTTCAACTTCAAATCGACGGCAAGTTCTCCTTCATTATAAATGAGGTCATCCAAACTTGGTTATTTAAGAAAATTATTTCATAAGTTGTGTGAATAAATTCTGTATTTTTGGTATGATTGAAAACAGATTTGTATAGATATATTTTAGGGATGATCAGATCAGATTTATATTGATTAGGATAGAGCAGTTTTAGTTGCAGATTTATAGGAATTAGAATGCTGATTTTTAGGAGTTTGTTTCCTTGAATTTTGGGCTACTAATAACTACAGGTTTAGGAGGAGTAAGTATATAAATACTAGGTTATAATCTCTCTCGATGTACAGAATATATTGTAGGAAGTTTTACTTCATGGCATCAGAGTTATGCCCTTCATAGAAACTCCATTCCTTTCCGACTGAGGTTTGTCCCCTTTAACCATTCCTTGAACTTTCTGCTCAACTAAGGTTCTGTCCTCTTTTAGTCTCACTTCTAGTATTCAAAAGATGAGTTCAGGGAAAGAATCTGCAACTCCATCTTCTAATCTCCAATTGCTTCTCAAACCTTTGAAGAAGGCACAAATCTGCCAATCACTAATCACAGGCTAAATGGAAGAAACTTCAATCAGTGGTCCTGATCAGTCCTACTGGTCATTCAAGGCAGAGGGAAAATGGGCTATCTCAATGGAGATATTAAACAGCCCGACCAGGAGGGTCCATCTTATGCAAACTGGGAGTTAAACAACTCAATTGTTATGGCCTGGTTAATCAATTCCATGGAGCCTCATATCAGTCGGACCTACCTTTTTCTTCGAACAGAACAAGCAATCTGGAAAGCTGTGAACAACTATTCTAATCTTAAGAATGCCTCTTAGGTATTTGAGATCAAGAAAAGATTAAAGGAGATAAGACAAGGTAATCTAGAAGTGACTGAATACCATAATGAACTACAGATTTTGTGGCAAGCACTGGACATGGATTATGAAGCTGACGAGGAGATCTGGAAGACAAATAAAATTCAAAAGACACCTGGAGAAGGAAAGATTATATGAGTCCCTGACAGGCTTGAATCGAGACCTAGATTAGGTGCAAGGTAGGATTCTTGGTTATAAACCTTTACCATCCATTGATGAAACCTTAGCTGAAGTAAGAAGGGAAGCAAGTAGAAGAAGAGTCATGCTTGGAGGAAACAAAGAAATACCTACCATTCCAGCGGGTGAGAGATCCATTGAAACAACAGCTCTTGCTGTTAAAAATGATCGTGACCTAAGAAATCATCAAAAAGGTGACAGGCGAGGAAGACCTTGGTGCAGCCACTGCAATAAACCACGGCATACACGAGACATCTGCTGGGATCTTCATGGAAAACCAGCCAACTGGAAACCTCAAGAACTGAGTAGAGGAAAGAGTTTTCAAGCACAAATGGAAGAAAAACCTATTGAGCATCAAAAGGAACCACAACAGAATGGGATTTTCCTAAACAAATCCGAACTAGAACAACTGCAAAAGTTGTTGAGACAAACTGCAACTGGACATCCAAGGACCCTTGCAATGACTTCAGGTACTACCTTGCATACCAAGAATATAGCTTATTGGAGGCTGCATTCCAGGGCTTCTGACCATATGACAGGTAATCTATCCCTATTCTACTCATATACTCCATGCTATAGAAGATCTAGAGTAAAAGTAGCTAATGGTACATATTCTACTGTTGTTGGAAAATGATCAATCCATCTCTCAAAAAATGTTTCCCTCCACTCAGTCTTATATGTTCCCAACCTGACTTGCAATCTGATTTCAA
>QLOD02000030.1:17882957-17893691 GCA_003260245.2 Sideroxylon spinosum
GTGAACCCAACACTTCATCAAGGAGAAGATAGACAGTGAAACTGTCTGTTTAAACTACATTCCAACTAAAGAGCAGACTGCTGATGTTCTGACAAAAGGTTTACATAAACCAAGCTTCGAAAGTTTGGTAAATAAGCTGGGAATGATTAATATATACTCCCAGCTTGAGGGGGAGTGTGGATAAATCCTGTATTTTTTGTATGATTGAAAACAAATTTGTATAGATATATTTTAGGGATGATCGGATCAGATTTATATTGATTAGGACAGAGCAATTTTAGTTGCAGATTTATAAGAATTAGAATGCTGATTTTTAGGCTACTGATAAGTATATGTTTAGGAGGAGTAAGTATATAAATACTAGGCTGTAATCTCTCTCAATGTACAGAATATATTGCAGAAAGTTTTACTTCAAGTTGTTCAATAATAAAGAGTCTTTTGAGTGTGAAGTTTGTCAACTTGCTGAACACCAAAGAAACTCTTTTCCTGTTCATGTTTACAAAGCTTCTCAACTTTTTGCTTTAATTCATAGCAATTTTTGGGGTCTTTCGCATGTTTTTAGTGTTTCAAATAAAAGGTGGTTTATTTCATTCATTGATGATCACTCGCGTGTTTGTTGGGTATTTTTACTTAAGGATAAATCTGAGGCTGCTCCAATCTTCAAAAGTTACTATACCATGGTTTAAAATATATATAGTGCAAATATTCAAATCCTTCATACTGATAATGGTTAAGAATATTTCAATTCCATCTTAGGGAGTTCTTTAAGTGAAAAAGGGATCCTACATCAATCCACTTATGTTAAGACACCCCAACAAGAATTGCAAAAAGAAAAAATCTTCGTCTTCTTGAGGTAGATAGAGCCTTACTTTTCACATCTAGTGTACCAAAAATTTTTGGGGTGATGCTTTACTCGTATCATGCTATTTGATAAATAGAATGCCTTCTAGGACTCATCAATTTTCCTCCCTTCTAACTCATTTTCTCAAATTCTACCCAAACATGTAGGACTTCTACACAAATTGGCCAAAAAAAATTCAGTTGTACTGCATTTGTTCACAATCATGATCTTGACAAAACTAAGCTCTACCCTAAGCCACATGGATACATTTTCTTAGGATATTCTTCTACACAAAAAGTGTACGTTGCTATTCACTGTTCAAGAGGAAATATTTTTATTCCATGGATGTCACCTTCTTTGAGACTACTCTTTTTTTTATGCCAAAACTCATCTTCAAGGGGAGAGTATCACAGAAGAATCCTTTTAGAGTATATCATTTGATTCTGATAGGCCTCAATTTCAACAGTATATCATTTGATTCTGATAGGCCTCAATTTCAACCTATCAAGACCCAGTCTTAGTCTCAACTTGAAAACTTCCATATCTTTTGCTTCCTCCAATGTCAGAACCTTCCACTCAATCCCTTCCAAAAAAAACATCCTCACCAAAATAGTATTACAAAAAAAAAAAAAAAAAGGAGAGGAACAACCACAACCAGGGCTTCATGTTTACACTAAGAAAAAAACTTCTAGAAAAGGTAAAGAATCCCATTCAAATGAGGTATCTAATTTTGATAGTGTCAATTTTGATCTTGATTTGCCCATTGCAATTCGTAAAGGAACAAGATCATGTACCATGCATAATGCACCCCCTATCTAACCATGTGTGCTAGGATCTACTTTCTTCTTCCATGAAAGCTTTGGTGGCTAACTTGTCTGAAATAGAGGTTCCTAGAGATATTAATGCAACTTTAAAGGATAAAAATTGGAGGAATGCAGTAATGGAGGAGATGCGAGCCTTGGAGAAGCACAACACATGAAAGATAGTACGAAAACCAAACAGAAAGGCACGCATTGAATGCAAATGGGTGTTCAATTTAAAGTTCAATCCTGATGGTTCAATCGAAAGATATAAGGCGATAGTAGTGGTGAAAGGGTACTCTTAGATGCATGGCATTGACTACTAAGAGACATATTCTTTAGTTACAAAATTGAACACTGCCGAGGTGTTATTGCCTCTTGCAACTAATATGGATTGGCCTTTTCAACAATTAGACGTTAAAAATGCCTTCCTAAATGGAGACTTAGAAGAAGATGTTTATATGGATCTGTCACCAGGATTTGATGAGAACAATAAATAAGGGAAAGTGTGCAAGTTAAAGAAGTCTTTGCATGATTTAAAACAATCACTGAGGGCTTGGTTTGACAAGTTAACCAAAACTATGAAGAAGCAAGGATACAAACAGGCAAATTCCAACCATACTATGTTCTACCTGCATAGGAATAGTAAAGTGACTATTCTAATAGTCTATGTTAACAATATTTTCTTGAGAGGCAATGATTCAAACGAAGCTGATAACTTGAAGAGGAATCTGGCTTCATAATTTGAAATCAAGGATCTTGGCAAGCTAAGATATTTCCTAGGTATGGAAGTTTCAAGGAACAAAAGTGGTATTGTGGTACAACAAATGAAGTATAACCATGATAAGGATGTAGAGGATCCGATGCCACACATATCACAGCCACGGTACACATCACCACTAGGAAGACAACCACCCCCCGGGTGGTCACTTCGTAGCAAAGGGCATTTCCCTCGGCATGCTTGTCCAGCAGCAAGGGGCCATTTCCCCAGCAGTGCTCGTCCTACGGCAGAAGGTGTTTCAGGACAACCAATACTCCTGCAGCGAGCGCGCCGCAACAAAAACTCTTCTAGGCTACTATACATGTCTTATTACATTCACTTGAGGCAACAGCAAGACCCAAGAATAGCCACCTCATCTCAACGTGAGATCACCGGCGACAAGTGAATTGGTGGCTAGAGTCAAGGGAATCCCCAACGCATTGCCTCAGCCAACCAAGAGAGGGAGCAACCTAGCATTTAATGAACCTGTACAAGCATTTATTGACCCCAACCACCACAGCCACGTCTCTATCCCTCATTCGATCGTAAACCCCTAGAATGGTTGACTTTCTCATAACTTGGACTGATGTTCGAGGTTCTATCACTTCATTCATGAATATTCAACCCTCGAACCATCTACTTAGGGACAATCATGATCAACATTAGCCAATTAACCTCTGACAAAGTCAACCCCTATCAGCCTCACCTATGGAGTAGGAATCATTGGCAATTCACCATCACAATATAAACCATCTCACCCCCTGCATTTATGAATGACATTGAATACTCCCACCAGCCTCCTTACCCAACGACCTTTCCCTCTCTCTCCGTCTTGCTCTAGGCTACCTTGGCTCTCATCCCCTCCATTTCCGGCAAGGTCTTATTACTGACGACAAGCATTGTTCCCAGACATCGGAGTGTTCCACGTCACTCCAATACCCCCACAAAGGAAACTAAGATGATTGGATGCAACTGAGCCAAGACTCCAATTGAAGCATACATCAATCCTCAGGGAGATCAAGAAGGTAAACATGTTGATAGAGGTAGATATCAACGCCTAGTTAGGATATTAATTTATTTATCTCATGCTAGACCAGATATTTCTTTCGCAGTCAGTTATGTTAGCAAATTTATGTATTCTTCATATGATGACCACCTAGATGCTATTTATCGTATTCTGAAATATCTAAAGGCTACAACCAGGAAAAGGCTTGTACTTCAAAAGAAATAATGATAGAGGGGTAGTTGTTTACACAGATGAAGATTGGACTGGTTATCAGAGTGATGGGGGTCTACTTCGGGATATTGTACTTATGTGTGGGGTAATCTAATCACATGGAGAAGCAAGAAACAGAGACTAGTTGCAAGAAAGCAGCATTAAAGCTGAATTAAGGGCTGTTGCGCATGGAATTTGTGAGGAGTTGTGGATAAAAATGCTTTTGGAAGAACTAAAGATGCCCATTGAAACATCCCTAGAGGTGTATTATGATAACAAGGCAGCCACAAGTATCTCACATAATCCTATACATCATGACAACACAAAACATGTGGAGGTTGAAAGACACTTCATCAAGGAAAAAATAGAAGACAAGACCATTTGCATGATCTATGTTCCTACATCTGAACAAATGGCTGACATTCTGATATAAGGACTTGGAAGACCAGTGGTTGAAAAATTCGTAAGCAAGCTGGGGATGTTAAACATATATAATCCAACTTGTGCGGGAGTGTTGAATCGTTGGGATCCCAATCTGTATCAGATTTCTTTTGCTTTATTTAGACTTATCTTGTTTTCAGATTGTTAGGATTCAGTCCCAGATTATTAGGGATTCTATTTTTGTATTTTCCTCTATATTTTGAGGTTGTTTCTACGTTAGAATACAACTTATTTTCTTCAGTGTATTTTTGGCTGTCTTCCTACCTATACTCACAGTATTTTCATCAACTTGAAATTATTCATACATCTACTTATCCTAAAAAACAAGTAGCGGGGAAGGAAGTTTCTGAGTTCAGGAAGTTAGAGTGCATACAACATTCAACCTGCTAGCGCTTTCATTCAAAGGAGCTAAATCTCTTTATTCAAAAGTACCTTCCCATCCATAAGAGATGCATACAACTCTGAACCCTTTTCCCTCAAATCAGCTGGTATGCTAGCCAAGATAGGTTCCTTTTCATCCACTGCAATCTGCAATTGAAAAGGAAACCAATAAACAAAACGAGAAAGCAAGAGAAGTAGAGGGGATAAGTGAGAAAAAACAAACAGAAAATGAAGAATTGGAAATATCATTTCAACTAATTTATAAAGGACAAGCACAGAACAAGAAAAGAATGGACAGCCACAGGCAAGTTGGATAAACTATACTTCAATTGGAAAAGGACAAAGGACTAGCTAATAGAAGAAACTGACAAGCATAGGAAATAGGTATGCATCACTCTACCATACAATACAAGCTGTGCACATGTTCCTTAGAAATTTTAATCACTATATTGCAGACAGAATATATAAGGAACAAAGCCAGAATGGCTGTAAGCACAACCATACAGAATTTTCCATAGTGGAACATCATTATCCAACATAACTGCCTGGGTAATAACTCAAAAGTCAGCATAATATTCCAACCAAACAACCTTCTTTAGTGGTAATCAAACAGGACTCTTTGATATATATGAAATTAAGTGCAAACAACAGATGCTAAAAAGTAATATATGAAGAATTTCCAGAGTTAGTTTTGGTTGAATCATGTTAGTTTAGCATACTCTAGAGACGAGAATAGGATACAACATGGTACGAACTGGACAATTCACAATTTATCTAACTCTACGAATGGAGTGGAGGCTTATTGTGACTAAATTACAACTTCAGATGCCAACATTTGCGATGAAGCAAATGAAACATTTGAGTAAAATCAGAGTAACTTTTATCAAAAGTTCAGGCTCAGTCAGATTGAGCAACTCATTAAAGTTTCTTCCCAACATTTCATTATACATTGGAACTCTGGAAGCAGATAATTGATACCTTTAAAGCTTTCTTCACATTACCCTCCATTGTCCCATATGGCTTTCTCTGTGGAATCCTCAGCAAGTATGAGATGTCCTCCAGAGAATCCTACAAAAAGGTAGGAGAATCCATGAATTGATTACCATCTAAATCGCAGAATTATAGAAATACAAAGTTTTGCAAATGACCTGTATAGCTTTCATATTTGTGTTCGCTGGAATAGCTCTTCTCAAAGCTAGTTCCCCAGTTCTAGGAACTTTTGTGTCTGGGGAATAAAGCACTGCTTCAGCAGGAGAAATAGGCCAATAATTCCAACCAGCTAAAGGTAATGGAGATGCAAATTGAACAAGAACAAGGATCATGGAAACTGCACTCTCAAATCCTTTTATCCCATCTTTAAAGGTTGACGTATACAAGTTGGCCAGATTTTCACACCTGTTTTTGACTTCCTGCACAACGAAGAGCCCATTTCAGGAGCATCATAATTTTATCCAATTTTTTAGACCAAGCACCATAATATTATCAGTGTTTAATTCAGCTAGCTGTTAGAATAAAATAAAATAAAAATCAATTTTCCATGTTGGAGCAGGTAGAATTAACTACTAAATAAGAGCAAGGGATTGTCAGCCTGTAACTAAACATACTGATACAGCTTATACTGAAAGTTGAGATGTGGATGACAATTTTAGAATTCAAATACAAATGAGAACATTGAGATGCTTTCAAATCCAAATCAGGAAGTGAAGATCCAGAGGATGTTTTTCAAATTCTAATATTAAGTAGTTAAGCAATAGATAATGATAATGATTTTAAATTTCAAGACAATTGTATCTAATTCTGTTATGTATCCTGATACATTTTAAGTTTTAACGCTATTAAGTTTTCAATTTGAATACACCAAATGCTCCTCACAGAAAAAGGAAGTGAGAGAGGTTTGTTTCGTCCCAAGTATTTCTCTTTCTTTCATGGTTTTATAGCCCTTTGACAAACATCCTACTACAATGGCCTCCTCAACAATTACTTCCAAAAACTTTTCTTCTAGTTACTTCCTGCAACTTTTAACCACCTAGTTCATCTTGATAGTAACAACTTCTTATTATGGCAATCACAACTGCCTCCCATTCTTGATAGTAACAACTTTTAAAGGGTTATGTTGATGGCTCATCACGTTGCCCTCCAAATTTGTTCATTCCTCTACTACATCACCTGCTAGTAATATCTCTTCAACAGTAATTCCAAATCCAGATTTTTTGCATGGAAATGCCAAGATCGGCTACTCCTTGGCTAGATTCTCTTTCGTTCACTGAAAATGTTCTCTCTCAAGTTGTTGAATGTCCAGCTTTCTTTTCTGTTTGGACTACCTTAGAGCAACAATTTGACTCTCATTCTTACATTCCCATTATGCAATTGCTTTGCAACTCTGCACCACCAAAGGGTGGGTATCGTCGGGAGCTTGTTTCTCTCCCTCCTGATAAGTCCAACATTGGGTGTCGATGGGTGTACATGGTTAAAGTTCAACCTAATAGCACTGTTGGTAGATTGAAGGCTCGTCTAATGGCAAAAGGATTTACAAAAGTTTATGGTTTGAACCTTTCTGAGATTTTTTCTCCCATTGCTAAGATTGCTTCCGTTCGCTTTCTTATCTCTTTAGCTACAGTTTACCATCATTTTTACATCAACTTGATGTGAAGAATGACTTTCATCATCGCGATCTAGCTGAGGAAATCTATATGAAGCAACCTCCTGGTTTTGAAGGGGAGTTCGAGTTAGTTTGTAAGCTAAAAAAATCATTATATGGGTTAAAACAATCTCTTCGAGCATGGTTTAATAAATTCAGCATTGCTGTCACTGAGTTTAGCCTATTTTCAGATATATTTTCAGATATATTAATTTATTCATAATATGTTGAGACTTGATTTAAACAATATGTTGATATGATTGATTTGATGTATAAATTGACTCGGTTGCTCGGGTTTTGATTTGGGTTTGGTAATGTTAAAGTTTGATCATAGTATCTAGGTTTTGGGGTTACATGCATACTAAAATAACCTTCCTAGGCAACCCTGAGGGGTAGCTCAACTGGTAAGATCTTGGGTTTGCTCCTCAGTGATCACTAGTTCGAGTCTTCTCAGGGTCACTGGAGATTTATCTAGTCGTTAACTTCAGGACCCCAAGGATTAGTCGAGGTGTGCACAAGCTGGCCCGGACACCCTGAGTTATCAAAAAAAAAAATAACCTTCCTAGGCACTCGACTGTCTTGTGCATGCCCTTTCTATCCCATGCGCATAGATTGTAACAATTGGCATTGCAACTTGCATCTTCATTTTCTGAATTTTCGATCGATATCCTTCGCTAATCAAATGTTGCCGCCCAGCTTACCTAGCTTATTCCCTAGCTTGACGGACCATGTCCCATCTCTCCCACGTGCTTTTCCTTCCTTCATGGTGAAGGATTCTTGGCTATATATAGGTGTGTATATTCAAGGAATGACAAAAAACAGAGAATGAGATGTGGAGGTTGTCAAGGAGTGTTCTTCCCTAAATTGTTTCTTCCTTTCATTTCCAATTTGAAAATAGAGTTTAGCGGAGTGTGTTGTGAGAGTTAGTAGGGTGTTGGAGTGGTTGTGCTAATCGTAGTTGGTTTCTTGCATTCTCAAGCTTTCCCAAGTCATTTTCTTCTTTCTCCGAGCAACCTAAGGCAAGGATTCTTTGATTTCTTATTGTATACATGTTATATTGATGCATACAGTATGAATGATACTGATATATTACATGTTAGTTGCTTCATTGAGAAAATGATATATGAGGATATATGCTATGTATATGTTGGAGGAAGAAGATGATGACCAGGGGCATTGGTTCCTTGTTGAACACTTGATGAATTAAGAAATTGTTTGGTTAAGTTTATACACTGTTAAGGACTGAAAATGAACACAAATAATGGACAAAATGGTTTGAAATTGGAAGAAACAAGTTGGAAGAAGTGGAAGGCAAGAATAGAGCATGATAGACTGGTCCATCAGCATGTCTGTCGTGCACACGCCTGTTCAAAGGCCGTGCGCACGACTTGTTCTTTTGTACCTCGTGCGCAAAGACGAGAGAAGAGCCCTTGTGCACACGACCTAATTGGATGGCTCCCATGTGCACAAGACACTATCTCATGTATGCATGACCCTTCTCATGTGCACGAGGCCTTGTCTTGTGTGCGTACGGCCTTAACCTATGCCGGCCATGAGCACCACCTTCTGGTCTGCTACTCATGGTTGTCGGTTGAGCTCCTCGAGCGCACAAGATAATCTCGTGTGCCCACAACATATGACCCCTCTGTTTAAATTAAAATGTTTTCAATTATCAAATGTTTTCAAAGTATCATTAACAAGTTTTCTAAAAGTAATGTAACATAGATATTCAATGTGGAACTTGATGATGATAAGATGATATAAAATAAAATGTGTTGACGATGATTCGTGATAGCCAGTGTGGCGTAGGATATGATATGGCCTATGTGGCAATGAGATGATAATATTGATAATGATAATGGAATATAGAAATGGATAATGAGATGTGCTGATTTTGGGGATAGATGGCTAAACGTGCACAAGGTTTTAATTATTGTACCAGTAGGTTACTAGCCTATAAAACAATATTGTTATCGATTAATTGCGACTATAAGGATGTGGACCCATAAACAACAACGATGACTTGGTTAATCGTGACACTTTGATTGAGACTCGTAAGCAACAACGTATCGGTTCATCGTTTCTACTGGTATGTAACCTCGTAAAATATGACAATGACGTTTTGAGACTAGGTTCAGAGCCACGAGACAATCTTGCAGAGTACACAACCCATGTGTGTGTATGATAAGATGATGAAAAATGGTTAAAGATTAATGAAATGATAATGAGAAATGGATTATGAAAATGATGTGGATATATGATATTGATGATTTTATTATTATCAGTTATTGATGTTATATATTACTTGTTAGTTGCATACTTGGGCATGTTGTTACATATTATACCTGTTTATGTGTATAGTGGGCGCAAGTGGATTTCGTGCTTACTTCCCTACAGATTTTGTTGTAAGTGAAGAGCATGATGCTTAGATAGACCCCATGGTCAAGACTAAAGTTATTTTGATATTATTATTCTTTTAATCTCTGAGGAAATGTATTTTGTATTGGATATGTATAGATGTATATAGTATCATTCAATGTGGTTGTAAAGGCCTGATGAGTGTGGATATTATTTTGGTTATGTGGTTGGGAGCACTTTTGTCCGATTCAGTCCAGGGCCATTATTTAGTATTACTTTATTCTGATGTCTGCTCCAAGGTGGTTGGATGGTTTTGATTGGGTTTAATGTGGATTAATGTGATTCGTATGTGATTATTAGTTCACAATTTGGGTTACAATATTCGAGGCGTTATAGGATCATTTAGTATTTTATTGTCATTCGTCTAATGGTAGAATTTGGCTACTAGTTTATGTAGGTGACATTGTTATTACAGGTGATGATGCACAAGACATTATTGATTTGAAGCTTTTCCTCCAAAATAAATTTAGTACCAAGAATTTCGGTCCAGTAAAATACTTCTTATGTACAAAGATTGTCAAAGCAAGTATGTTCCTAATTTGTTATCTAAGACTGATATGTTGAGTTCTCAACTCATGAACACTCCAATGGATCCAAATACTAAGCTACATGCAAATAAGGGAGAGTTGTTAAATGATCCTAGTCATTATCGCAATTTAGTTGAAAAGCTAAATTACATGATTGTTACTAGACCAGATATAGCTTTTGCCACAGGTGTAATCTGTCAATTCTTAGAATTATCTCGCACTAGTAATTGGGATGCAGTTATTTGAGTTCTGATATATCTGAAAGATGCACCCAGTAAAGGCTTATTACACAAGGGCGATAGACACACTTTAAGTTCAGGGGTACACTGATGCATACTGGGCTGGGTAACCATCAGATAGAAGGTCCACGACTGGGTGCTATTTCTTTGTTGGAGGTAGCTTAGTGTCTTCGAAAAGTAAGAGGCATACAATGTAGCTCAATCAAGTGTTGAATTAGAGTAAAAAGCCATGGCATATACATGTTGTGAGTTGATTTGGGTACATAACATGTTGGAGGAGTTAGGAGTTTATTATTCACAACCCATAGAATTATTGATAATTAAGCTACTGTTCATATTGCTGTCATGAGAAAACCAAACACATTTAAGTTGGTTGTCAATTTATTAGATAGAAGATTTTACAAAATGTGATTAAAACTGGTCATGTGAAGTCTGAAGACCAGCTTACTAATTTATTTACCAAAACTTTAGGA
>QLOD02000030.1:17893791-17912142 GCA_003260245.2 Sideroxylon spinosum
CAAGATTTATTTGTATCAAGCTTGGAATATATGATGTATATGCTCTAATTTGAGGAGAAATGTTAATAAATTTACATATTTAGCCTAAAGGTAATTTAGTCTGTACAGATTGTGTCTATTTAGTATAAATACAATCATAGACTGCCTAATTATGTGTCTAATCATTCCATCAATACATAATCTTAACAGACATGAATCAAAAGGAGTCAATTACTTGGATGTTCCAGACATGGCATCTCTTACAGCTTGTTGTGCAATTGCCTCTCTTATCAACATCCACCATAGCCTGGTACATCCCTCCCTTGATCATTTGAAGTCCATGGTTCCAACTTTGCGTCATTTGTAGTACTTAAATTGTAATCTTATCAATTAGGGAAACATCACCATACATCTTTCTCACCTAAGGTAAACAGTAGTCTCTTGTGTCATTTTGCTTTAGCTTATTCAAATGTTTGGGGTTAGAGTCGAATGATATCTAAGTCTGGTTTCCAGTATTTTTTTTTTTTTTTTATGTGGATTCTTTTTGCGAGAACTATTTGGATTTATTTAATAAAAGATCATTCTGAATTATTCTATATTTTCAAATCATTCTGTAGTGAAATTCAAACTTAATTTGGTTTATTTGTTAAAATTCTTTGAAGTGATAATGCCAAGAAATATTTTTCTAACCCATTTATTGCTTTTACATCTTCCTTTAGCATACTTCACCAGTCAACCTCTTCTCACACACCATAACAAAATGGGTTGGCTGAATAGAAAAAATTCCATCTTATAAAGATAAGTTATTTGCTTGTTATTCCAAATGCATGTTCCTCACATCTATTAGGGTGATGCTATTCTAACTTAATGCCACTTGATTAATTGGATGCCTTCTTCTATATTATATAATCAATCCCCTCATTGCATTTTATCTCCTGATAAATCTCTTTTCTCTGTCTCGCCCAGTATATTTGGTTGTGTTTGTCCATCAACTGGCTAGTAGAGTTGACAAACTAGCACCACAGGCTCATAAGTGTGTATTCTTGGGGTATTCTTGTTTGCAAAAAAGTTATCAATGTTATAGTTCTTCAATCAATCGGTCATTTGTTAATGCTGATTTCACATTCTTTTGAGTCCACTCCCTTCTTCTATGAGTCATGGTCTTTATCATCCTTGGATGACAGTTTTCCATTACTTATTTTTCCATCTTTTAGTCAATCATGTGAACCTGCCTCCAAATCTAGTTGTCTAGATCATTCTGATTTGCAGGTGATAGATGGATCACCTGTTGTTTCTGCTATTCCACCATCTCCTCATGTATCTTCAAACACTGGTACTAACTCTAACCTATCCATTGCACTCCAAAAATGTAAACGCACATGTACTTCTTGTCTTATCTCTAATTTTGTTTCGTATCATGCCTCATCTCTCTCTTATCATGCCCCTGTCTACTTGTTATTTTCTATTTCTACTCCTAACTCTGTGCATAAAGCCCTATCTCACTTTAGGTGTTGTTCTACAATAGAGGATGAGATGTCTATGCTTCAAACTACTGATTCTTGAGACTAGGTTCGTCTTCTTCTTGGAAAACCTGTTGTCCATTGTCGTTGGGTCTATATAATTGAGGTACATCCTGATGGTTCTCTTGACATGCTGCAGGCTCTCTTGGTTGCTAAAGGGTATCCGCAAATGTATGGTTTGGACTTCTCCAAATTTTCCCCTATTGCTAAAATTACCTTTGTTTGTCTTCTCATCTCTTAGGCAACTATTCATCATTCGCCTATTAACCAACTTAGCATCAAAAATGCCTTCCTACATAGTGATTAAGGGAAGGAAGTCTACATGGAGCAATGTCATGTATCAAGATGCTGAACAATATCGGTCCAAAACAGCATCGAGTGGAGAGGCCAATCAAAAGTAGTTGAGAAGAGAGTCAACAGAGAAGTACATAATCCCACACTTTCACAGCATTTATAGGGAACATGGTGCACTTAACCATCTTGAAACGTGCAAGAGATAATGGCAAAGTGAGGAGTTAAGGGCATCATAATCTCTATAAAAAGAGGTGGAAAGCACCAAGGAAGGGGTTCCTTAACCAAAACTCTCCCCCGTGACAAATTGATTTTCACCCAGTTTATCCAAGTTTTCTTCAAGTCATCATTTTAATATCATAATTTATCATTTGTTTGTTCTAAGAAATAATTTAAGTTTTTCTTTTGGTCTTATGAGTAGCATAGTTGTAACTTTCTCTCAATCTTCCTTCTTATAGTTCAGTGCCCATCCACGATGATGAAAGGAATGAACGTGGACGTGCAAGTATTTTGTGTTTGATATTTGTTTCATTCATTTTGATACAACAATTGTGTTTATTTACCATGTGTCAAATTGGAAGTTGTGATGTCCTTTTCCATCAAAGGCATTGAATGCCATAACCACTTAGTCAACTACACATCATTTACACACCCGAATAACAAAGATTCTAGCATGCCGGCACACATGCCACACGTAGTGTGTGTTGGGAAGAAGCTCAACTTCTAACTACTCTAATTTTTTGATCTTTTGTAAAATAACTAAATTTATACTCTTACATTTTAACCATCTTTTAAATCATAAAGGGAAAAAATGTCAAACTAACGAAAACTAAAAGATTTCCTAAAAAACTAGCTTTTTGTCCTTCCCAAATACCAAAAAAAAGTTAGCTTTTTGGTTTCCCAAACTCAGCCTTAAATTTCCAAAACAGTGAAAGACCGTGAGTTGTTTAACGCACAGGTTTTAGTGCAAAGAGCAGGCATTTCACAAAATTGAAACAATTATGCTTCTATGAGCGAAAAATACAAGAAAAATACCTAAGTTTGGTCCAATGGGAATACCACCACCAATGCAGAATTTTGCAGCCTCTTAAGGTAAGCAGATAATCTAAATAAGATTGACAAGGATGGCAAGTTCAAATCTGACACGGATAAAATAGCCAAATTTGCTGCATGCCTTTTTTCATCATAGTGGCCATAGGTGCACTGGGCAGTTTAATTACCTTATGTTAATAACGTTATGTACATAATCGAATAATAGAATAGGGCTAAGATCCCTACCCTCTATTCAATTATAGCGTGCCCAAAATTCTTAATCCCATCCTTCTTACCCTAACATCAAAAGGAACAAGAAAATTGCAAATCCAGCGAATTGTATATTAGGAATCACAAATATCATAGTGCATTACAACATAAGAACTAAAGAATCATCAATTGTCGCCCAAATTAGTTGCACAAAATCATAACGACAAGCAGGAAATATAAGTAGTATTGAACTAACCGCTGAAGGATTTTTCGGGAAAATGCAACGAATTGTGGGGCAAAATGAGTATTTTCTACGTGTTGTGTTGAATCGAAGTAGTAGATGGGTGGAACGAAAAGGTTGATTCGGAATAGAGGAAGTGACGGAGACAATGGTGGATGCTCTCAGAGAGAAGACGGCGGACGAAAGAGGAATCGCCATGAACGGTAGGTGCCAGAGATTTTGGCGCGCCTCATCCAAATCCTATCTGTTAACTTCCAGGCCCTTCTCTCCTAACACGTGACCCGGCTAAAAAAAATTCAGTTTTTTTTTTTAACTCATTCTTATTTTAGGGTTTTCTTTTAGTTAGATATATCTAATAATCAAACAATATATCAAAATTGATTAAAATGAAACATTTTACAAATTTGGATAGGCGTGTCAACTCATCGACGACAACCATGTCGTTAGTCAACCTACACCAGACACCTTGACAGTTTATTTGCTCCTCTTCTCTTAATTCAAGTTGGTTTTTGTCGTTAATGACACTAACAATACTTGCTTTAATTTTGTAAATTGTTCAATTCCGACCTATTTTAGTCTGTTGTTTAATTATTAGATATATTAACGTAAAAAACTCTATTTTTAAAATATATTTTAAATTTACTTTTTAAATAAAAACTATATAAATAAAAAATTTAAGAGCCAGGTCAAATCAATTTTTGTAACATCTAACTCTAATTAGGCCTGTTTAATTAAGCATGCTCAAAATTTTTCTCGAATAAAAAAATAAGCATAACTTAAAATTTTAAACCATCAAATTTACATCCACTCCTATTTTAGTGATCATCTGGGGAAAAAATTAGCAATTCATTTTCTATCTACTAGTTATTTGCTTTTGTTAAAATAATTAAATTTATCTTCTTACATTTTAATTATTTTTTTAAATTTTGAAAGAAAAAATATCAATTTGACAAAAAACTAAAAAACTAACTACCATAAAAAAAAGTGTTATTTCCCTTTTCAAATACAATAACAATAATAATAATAACAACAACAACAATTTTTTAGTAGTTGACTAAATGTCACTAAAAAAAACATTAGATTTTTCTTATTGGATACTCTACTACTCCTAGTGCTTCCCCACTTTCTTGTAAAAAATCTTGAGAAGGTACTTCAAATTTCGCAGTTGAATGAATTTATAAGGCTGAGCTGGTTCCAAACAACTCAAACCTTCTTATACATACTTTTTTAGAAATTTAAAAGTTTCTTCCACATCCATTTCATTATTCAAGATGCTATGACTTCATAAAGTATATAAAAATAAAATAAAATAAAAATATTTTGAAGGTAGTAAAATTATAATTAAATTAATTTTTTATAAATTTATACTTTTTAAGTTAATCATAATTTTCTTTTTAGTTAGTAGAACTATTATTTCATTACACATTGATGTTAAATTTGAACATAATTTAAAACATGTTAAATTTTTAATTTGATTTGAGAGTCTGGTAAAATTCAGTTGAAATTAATTTGAAAAAACAAATAAAAAGCCATTTTCATTAAATTTAAAAACATATTTAATACAACGCTCTAACTATGGAATTTGTAGACATGAGATATTATGGATACAATAAACACACATAAATACAAGTCCTAATCAGAGCCGTACAATCCACAATTAAAGTAAAAAAACTATAATAAGCCCCAACATATCTACAATAAAGTCTCACATTCATACGCTTGACAATAATGTTCCAATAAATACACAAAATCAGGCTCAACAAGTGTGTACAATCCCAAAACATTAATAAACGACGGTTTTACATCCCAAACATCAAAAGAATAATATACAATAAATACCCCAAATTAGAGGTTAAAATTTACACAGCAAATGAAAGGTTCAAATGAAACTACGTCTAACAACCTAGGGGTCCTACCAGTTTGCCTTTGTCAAGACCTGTAAGAAAATTTACGAGGAAGTAAGAACTAACCACAAGTGCTCACTAGAGAATCAAATATACAACATGCCGTAAACATGCTCTTATCATGAATATGATAGTTATCTCAAATCAATAAAACAGCACTCATGCTATCATCATAATCACAACTATAATTCTACCATCAACAAGCTAATATAAAAACATAATACTAGGTTTTAGGTACTCATATGGGTGAGCTTGTGGCCACAATATCCAATTCCAAACACCATCTTATGGTGGTGTCAGCCTTTGTCGTTAAAGTTAGGGAGTGACAATGCACTAATCGTGTCCATTACCTAGGCCTAAGCCTTAGGATTAATTATACACCATCAACATCTACCACATGAGTCTAAGCTCAGGAGCAACAATAATGCCACATTGGCATCTACCTTAATTTCGTATGTTACTAGCCGACTAGAACATAAGTAACTGACTGCCTCTACAAATTGTGTTTAAAAATATACCCCCAAGTACAAGTGTGTGCAATGTAGTTTTAACTCGATGAGAACGAGATCAAATCCATAAGGAACCTACTTTTTTAATTTCTAAGTTTCCAAAGATGAAAGTAATTTACTACCTAGTTCAAAAGTGATGATTTCAAGTGTTTGGAGGTTCTGGATTGATTTCAAATTATAAATAAAAAAGTAAATTTCTTAATTAAACTTACTCTAAGCAAAAGATAAAAAGTCAGAATTTAAATAGACAAATAACTAAAATTAAAAGAGGTAATGTAACTACTAGATAAGGATCTTGATTCAACTTTTAATTTCAGGTAGATTGATTATTTCACAAAGTGATGTACTTTTAGGTCACAATCTAAGTTTCATGCAAAGGAAAAATAGATCGGAAAGATGCTTTCGTGAAAACATATACAAAATTTTCCCAAACTCAGTTTTATATTCACGTCTAGGATTATAAAACTAGAAGATATTCTTTAAATAGTATTAGGGTTTAAATTTAATGTATTTGTCTCAAAAATATAGAAGAAATTTTTAAGATTCAAAAATCCTTATCAGGGATTATAAAGAATATGATCAAGGATTTTGCTTTCAAGTGGATTTGAAATAAATGAAATTTAATCTAAAAAGTGTAGATCTCTATGTGTACGTTTTTACACAATACACGTAGATCTATGCACATCACAAAATTCATAATCATCCACCATTTCTTGATTCGTTGAATCAAGAGCAAGAATTTTAGCCTAACATGGAATTGAAACAACACAAGTAATGAAAATAAAAACAAGATGAGAAATAGCATTCATTGAATTAAACTAAGAACTTAAATATCGTACTTCGGAACAACGCGAAAAGTAACCAATGTTGACAATGCTCTAACAAAAACTCCAAGAATATGGAAGAACATTCTTTAAAACAAAGAAACGAAGCTAAAGAAACTAACGAAAACTCTGTAAAAGACTCTCTACGATTGCTGGAATGAACTCCCAAAACATCCCCCTAAAGGTTCTATTTATAGAACCTTCACAAAGCGTTAAAAAATTACAAAATGGCGCCCAAAAGTACCCAGTGGTCCGAACCACCCGTGGCTATGGTCCAGACCACAGTGTGTTGATGTTCCTTAGACTATGCTACAGTGGTCGAGACCGTCTGGGAGATGGTTGGGACCACAGTGTCTACCCCGACTTCCTGCTTTACTTTTTACTCATTGTTCTTGTTCTAATCCGAATCGGAGCTCTTTGAATGGGCACCGAAGTCTCATTGTTGTTATTTTCTTCATCTTCATCTTCATCACTGCTAATCACGATTTATTTCTTCTTCTTTCCTGAATTAAAGAAAATAAAACAAATAAGTGATAAAGATTAACAAAACTTGTAACATTATTAAGTAGTGCATGCTTCTAATGTTAAGTTATGGAGTTCATACTAACACTTTTCAAGTGTAATCAGTTCCCAATACTTGCGCAAGACTCAAAACCCTAGGTATGTATACCCTTTACTTTAGTAACTTTAAATCCTAATCCTAAAACCAAAACTCAACCAAATATCATATATACCAATATCAGTTTCATATCTTAAACAGCTTAAGCTCTTAACTATGATAGTTCGTTCAAGTCATCACATAAAGGATGTATATTAGGTACATCACCAAGTATATCATAAACATGCATCCAAACCATACAAGAGCAACAAAACTTAAATTAGGTCAAACCGTGCACACTTGAGAGGGGTCATATGCGCATGTCTCAACCTCTAGCAAGTTGTGCTCACACAAGATGAGGTCTCGTGCATACATATCCACGTGCATGAGACTCATTAGTTCGTGTGCACATGGCACCAAATCAGGCACTATGCATGTAAAGAAAATCTCCTTATGCATGCTAGAGCTTTTGCACCAGCTGATTAAGATGCTCTATTTTCTGGGTTTTGAATCAATAATTTCCAAAACTCAACCATAATTCAACAATTTTAAACCAAAATATTCCAAAACATACTAGAACTAATTATTAGTAACAACCATGCATCAATTTCATCTATCAAGCAAGTATAAACACATGAATTTCAATTCTAATATTCATTTTCATGCTTTAGCCATATATATGTCTATATATATATCATCTACTAGTTCAAAACAACTACGATTACCACCACAACCTAAATATAAACTAAGTAGCTTCATTCCTATCCCAATGGTACTCACATTTACAAAGTATTCTTGGTGGAAACCAAAGGTTGACGTAGTGTCTAAACTAGATTAGTCTCTAACTAGCATAAAGGACCCTTTAGGACCATTACTACTTGATGGTCAGATATTTCACTACACTCGTTCTACTATAAAAAATAAAAATAAAAATAAAAAAAGGGTTAATTACCTTTACACCTCCTACTTAGGTCCATTTTCATTTTTCCCCTTCAACTTCAAAAATGTGTACTAATACCCCTGTACTATACACAAAAATACAACAATGGACAGATCTGTCTAATTTAATAGTATATGTGATACAAATGTGTACAAAATGCAAGTGTTCAACATAAAAAATAAAAAGACCAAAACACCCTTAAAAGAAAATGAACACATGCGTGTACACTCTACAACAACTCTACAGCGACTCTCTAGCACTGACCAAAACATCTCTCAATTCTCTAACTATGATGACCAAGTGAACTGCAGGAGCTGGTTGGAGAAGCCTTGGCTGAAGTACCTTAGGGTCGCAAGCCACTTAGTGGATGTTTCAGGCCTCTATGGTTGATTGAAGCTTTGCTACACCACTTCACTGCCGCCGCCAAGCAATGCCAAATTGTCCTCCTCCAACACCAAATTCCCTATCCCATAACAACTTCACAACCAACGGAGACAACGTTATGTCGAGTAAGAGAAAAAGATCCCCTAAGAGCTCTTTTGCAGGTAAACTACGTGATATTATTGCTAAGCATTTCTCAACCAATTAATGCACCTCGAAGTCCCTAATATTGAATAAGGCATCCGACTTATTCCCTTATGGAAAAAATTTATGTAAAATCAGTGGATGATTGATAAGATAGAAAAATTGAATGTTGACAGGAAAAATTGAGAGGCTTTTGAGGTCCTAGATTTGAACAGTTTTGGTATATCTAGTTAAGAAAGCAATGTTAACGAAGAAGACAAAAAAGACAATGGTGGGTTTTGATTTATTTATAAATTGACAAAACTGGCTTTTTACCACTTAACATAATGATATCTGTTGTTATACTTTTATGTATAGCACAAAAGGTATAAGTGCACATTTATGAAGTTGAGAGGATAAAAATTAAAATGGGCTTTAAGTACAGGGGTATAAAGGTAATTAACCCTAAAAAGATGACATATAGTAACGGGCGATATATGTTACGCCCTGGATTTCATGACCCTAAGGGTGAGTAAATCAACATACAAACCATGCACTAATTAATCATACCTTGATCAGAGCAATATGACAACTCTGGAGCAACATTCAGACAAGTTAATAGCACAAACTAAACTAAACCTCGGCTAATGCCATGCTATCATGCTCCAACATATCCCATAATAATAATACATAAATATAGGCCTTTTGGCTGTTATAACTCAATCAAATAAATCTTTAAATTTTAATAATATTACAGTCCCAAATTAAAACTTAGTTTAAGTAATTGAAAATATAATGTTTGGAATAGCTTATGCACTTCTAGTCCCACCAAATACCCACCTAGTTCTTAAGATCTATTCCTGCATCAACTTCTGTAGGGACATTGGCACCAACCACTTGTGTTCATGATACATAATACCAAACATATATGATATGTAAAACAAAACATGCATTAATATAATCATAAGTAAATTAATATCTTCAACTTGATCATAATGAATTATTAATAACAAATAGCAACCAAATCAAATAAGTAAATACCATCTCACTACGTAAATGTAGTACAACACTTAAATTCAAGTACCATCTATTGGTAAAAATCTCATCATTTTGTCCAATTATTGTCTCTCTAGCATCATCTTCATATTGTTTTCAACCACATTTTCAATTCTAATTTAACACCATGGGGTGGGTATAAATAACGTTATCATTCAGGGCCACGATTATCCATAACATAAGTCGTCATTTAAGGCCACGATTAGCCACAATGTACGTTAATATGTTATAGACTACTAACCTACCTGTATGAAAACCAATCCTAGGATACTAACCTATCCTAGGGTTTTTCAACCTTAGGATAATCTCTGTATCCTTCCTATTTCTGTACCCAATATTCCCGTATCATAATATCAATCTCAATTTCATTTCAATTTATTTATAGTTCTCTTAACCATTTTCATACTTTCCCCACCTCAAACTTTCAAACAACACATATCTACATTCCAATCAACAACAATACTTATCACTTACTTTTCTTTTCACTTCTCTTATTCAAGTTTTATTCATTTATCATCACTTGTCAACAAGAATTCTAATATCTATTAGTCATGCATCCGTAAATCACAAATTGTATAACGCTTAATTTCATTTCAAATCATTAAACACATTTTTAAGATCACAAAATTTATCCTACCAAACAACTTTAAATATCATGCAAAGTATATGTTCTCAAACCCTTTTTAAACTTATGGTGAAATGGCCCAACAGAACTATGTTAGAAACTTGAACAATGGTCAGTGTGCGCCCAACTATGCTTTCTTATGTGCACCCACAGGCATGGTATCCCAACAGATAAATTCATGTGCACCCATAAGCAGAGGCGGCCAATAGACAAATTTTATATGCACCCAATAGAAAAATTCTTGTGTGCCCACAGATGCGAATGCCCAATAGAAACATTTCATGTACACCCAACAGTGTGGGCACCCAACGCAGAAATGTCGTGTGCACCTAAGAATCTAGATAGATTACCATTTGATGCTCTATTTTCTTATCTCACATGATTATCCACTTAGGACTTCAAATTGGCTTAATTTTGAGCAAAATTCTTAAAATTTCTTATTACAAACATTACCACAAAGCTTATGGGCATTAACTGGAACAAACAATTTGAGTTTTCATTAATTGTGGACCCAAGTATAGATCAAATTTCATTTTCTTTATCACAGACCTATACATCCATAAATACACATATATAACTTCCATTATCTCTTACTGATTTCATCCAAAACTTAAAATAGTATACTAATATTATTCTAATCCTTATTACACATCATATATGTGAGTAAAAGCATAGAATCCCTACCTCAAGTGAAGAAACGGAGGAAACAATGAGTTGAGCAAAGTTTATAACTTCACCGGCAAGCCCAAAAAACTTTGAGTAGGTCATATATCCAAATTATTAATCCTAACAGCAAACTGATTGCCTAGACATATTCAATATAGGTTTAATTTCATTCCTATAAAATTAATTTGATTTTGGTTGAGTTTTGAACCACTTACCAAACCTTAGTCTCCTTCGACTTTCTTCTAGGTTCTCTTTTCTTCTCTCTGACCAAACAGTGTCATATACACCCATATGCTTGGAGAGCAAGCCAAAAATAGTAGCCTACAAATCCTTTATTGCGATGCCTTTAACGATAGCCTGTAAAAACTAAGCTTGGAAATGACCGGGTGTAAATTAGACTGTCTAAAATAGAAACTGACCTCAACAGAGCCTTCGGCACCCATGAAGGTTTCCTCTTTAGCGGCCGCTGTCGCGTGTGCCCATGAAATTTACCTCTCGTATGCCCAAGAACCCTCAATTTCTTAGGTCCAACACATTTTATAAGCATGTTAAAGCTCAAAAATTACAAACTTACCACATTAAATTTTATTTATATTACATTCCACCGTAATTATTTCTAAGATTCACTTGATTATAAGAATGAAAATTCTCAAATTATCACAATATATGTTATTGAAATCATAAAATCGTTGTTATAGCCCGCACATGACTATATTAACGGATATATTTATCGTCTACTTTACGTAAGGTTGTTATAGGGTTAAAATCGCAACAACATGCTGTTTGTTTTAAGATGAATTGAACTATAGAAACAATATTTTTACTTGACATCAAATTAGATGTATAGTTTAAACACACACCTTATTCCATCATAAAAAGTTGTAATTGGCATTGTTATATATATCCTACAACTACAATTTTTACTGTTATTATAGAAAAGGTACATAGACCATTTTTTTTTCTATTAATGATAGACCATTTTTGTTTTCCATTAACGTACCATATATCTACTGTGAGGGACTATTAGGAACCTATATCTGTGAAGGACTCTATATGCGGGAGAGTGAAGTAGGGGGATGAAGTAAAGAAGAATGTTTTCTGTCCAACATCGCCTAGGTGTAGAATGCGAACATGTTATATATGAGAATTCAATAATCTACCTAGTATAAGGCTGTTTTCTAGGATACTTGTGTGGGCCTTCGAGAAACAATTGCGAGGGTTGTAAAGCCCAGAGCAAGCAATATTGTACCACATAGATCGTGGGTCATTAAAAATAGTATAAGAGCCTGACTCAATTGGAAGTGTGGGGCTATGCGAAGACACCTGTCCTAACAGGGGACGATTGTGAGGGACTGTCAAGGACATGTACCTGTGAGTGACTCCACTTTCAAGAGAGTGAAGTAAAGCCTAATGTGGACAATATTGTACTATGCGGATCGTGGGTTCTTACATTTGCTAACAATTATAATCGTTACTATAACATGCTGCAGTAACAAATGTTTTCTATTATTGTAATATAAAATTATCATTAGTATATAATTATAATCATTACTATAATAAGCTACATTAATAAATGTTTTCTATTATTATAATATTAAATTTTTGTTAGTATATGGGTAAGATACACTGATGGCTTTTCTGTTGCTAACTTTGGAATTTACTAACTATTTGTATATATCAAGATATGATAGACATATACTATCACCATTAAATCCATCATAATTAGTAATCATTTTTATTGGAAATTTTGTTTGACCTTATAAATTGAAATATCTTGAATTAATCTAAATCAATTAGGTGTAGAGATTTTACATTAAAAAAAAGTAATAAAACATCTAAAAAGTTACTGCAATAATATAGATATGTAACAAACAATGTCTGAAACATAATTTAAGTTACAAACAATTCAAACAATGCCTGGAATATAATTTAAGCTAGAAACAATTCAATTATATAATGTTTCATAGTGAAATGAATACTAAATAAAGTATCCAAAAGTATCATACATAGATGAAAGATAAACTCTCCAAAAGTGTAAATTTTTGATAGGTTCCTAAGTCAATAAATGTACATGTAAAAAAAATGAATTAATAAAACCACATATTAAAAAATCATATTTCACTATAAAATAAATAATTGTTAAAACAAATAACACATAAAAATTATCTTAGAGTGATGTAGTTTATAATTTTACCATTAAAACTTTAATAAGATTGACAAGTCATAAATGATGATGGTACATTATCTTATGAAAAGTCTTCTGGGTAGTTAGTACCAGTTGAATCCCGAAGTGTTATATTATTAACAAATAAGAAAAACTTAATTTTACAATGCTTGATTTTTGAAACTTTTTACAGCGTTTATAATTGCATTTATTTGGTAGCTAGAATTGTTTTTTTTTTTTTTTTTTCAGTACTGATACTAAATCAAATATTAGAGATTTTATTCATTAAAGTTCTTCATCTAAGGCATTATGTTCTCATTATTTTCTGGATTTTGAGATGATAGACCATATGATTTCTTGACAATTGGAACCTTGCCCGTACACTCCATTCTTCCTCTTTTCTAAGGTCCTTTAACTTTAGAATACATATCACTATTCCAAAATGAACATTCTTTTGAATATTCGAAGTTTTGTGAAGTCTCATCCTTATTTATATGATTTTTTAGTTCTTTTTGACAATATATAAAAACATTTATTACTTTAAAATATGTAATCCAAGTTCTTCAACATAAAACATATTGTAATCAAAACTCTACTTAATGTTTTTATACACTTAAATAAATTTATCATTTCAAAAACAAATGGTAACATGCTAGCATATCATTAATTTATTCCATTGCCAAAAGGAAATGGGAATTCAATTATCTTCAAAACTAATTAATAAATTGAATTATAAACAAAAGAAATTGAGATACAAAAAATACATACATTCATTCAAGCTGCCTGCTCATCAGTAATACTCTTATATTTGCATGTTCAAGTGTCAATATAAATTCAGGTAAGAGAAAGCATCACCATTTTACTCTCATTTTTCTATCTTTACAAGCATAGAGCTTAAATTAACTCATATATGATGAAGTATCTAATTTTTATTATTTACAAAAAACAAAATTACATAAAACTCACCTTCTTTTTAATAAACCTAAGAATGCCTTTTTATTTCAATACGCTAAACATCTTATAGTTTAAAATGATTTTTCGTATTTATTTCACTAATTTTTTAAAGTGGATGAAAATTGAAAAGAAAAGTTAATGAGATGAGATGATTAAAGATAACTCTTTTACCATACAATTTACATTCGCTTTGTCATAACACTAATGATGAACCAAATCATAACATTGATCTTTTTATATTGGTATATTTGGAACATTTGCATTTAGTTCCTCTTTATTTTTTCTCTCATCAAACCCTTTCGACTTCAATTCATTTTGTATTGCCTCCACTTATCATTCATATATTTTAATAAGTAATTTCTTTGTTTTCTTGATGAGTTGAGGCTCAAATAGAAAATTTTCCTACAATTTCTCCCACATAGTATATTTAAATTGCTTTGATATTTCTTTTCAAGATGTAAAATTGATACGTGCATATTGAGACTTTCTTACCATCATACCAATAAAATTTTAAGAGTTATCTTCTTTACCACTTGGTCATCTCGTATCATCAAGTCCAAAAACAATGTGATCCCCTTCAGGAATGTTCCAACCATCCAACAACTACATAGGACCTCAAGATTTTTGCTTAGTTATCTCTATATTAAATTCAATTGTATACATTAAACTTGTTATACTAATTTAGTGAATAAGAAAAAAAATGAATACATTGTTGTTGATTTTGAACTTATGGTTAAAAACTTTTTAGACTATTTGGTTGATTTTGTGCTTGTGACTATGAATTGAATGAGGCGTTTGATATAACATTCAAACATTTGCGTTTTTTGATCAAGCCTGAGTAACACAATGGCAAGTAGAACTATTATCATCATTAAGAAAAAAAGTAAAGTCAAAATTTAAAAAGTATAATTAAAATAGAAAGCAAACTCATTATATGATATGAGCGAACCAAATGTTGATAATTTTTTATTTTGTAATAACAAAATAATAATAACAACACCAAGAATAAAAATATTGATGCTGAATTGTTACAAAATTAAATAATTAAGTTAATTATAGAAAACTAATTAATTAGAGTTATAGATACCCGAAAAATTATAAAATAGTTATTTAATATGAGCAAATTTAGTAAATCAAATAATTAACCACCATGTTTAAACTAAATATAAAAAAAAATAACAATTCTTCTTCAATCATATTATTATTACTTATGCTCCTGCAATATATCGTAATAATTTTTAGAGAAAATTATCCTCCTGATCAAGTTCAGTTTCGCTATCACCACCAAATTCTCTTTTCATGTGATGTAATAACAACTAATCTCACCAAATCTTGATCATTGTTGGCAGCATCAATTGTGTCTTTTGAGCTTTGTCCATGCCCTTTTATATCAAGATAGCTCATCACCTAAAGCGTACATATTCCTTAGCTTTACATGTACAATAGCAAACTCGGTTTTTTTTTTTCCCTTATTATCTTCAATATAGAACACCTTCTTAACTTGTGTTGCTAACACGAAAGGATCATTACTTATATATTGTAAATATAAGAGATTCACTAACTTTAATCCAAAATCATATATCTTACAACCTCGATTAATGCTATCCGATCACATTTAAATAACAAGCTTGTATTTGCCAGAATAATCTAATTGCATGATGTATATTAATACTCTATAATAATTAATTTCATCTTCAATAGGATTTTCTATCTCTTGCATTAACATAGCTTATTGTCTTAATAGTAACAACGACCCCATTGTTTTAAGTTTTTAAGTATCATTCATGCTGTTTTGTATGAAACCTAAATCCATTGACAATATGACATGTGTATCTTCTATACACTTCAGATAGATCACAAACAAACCATCTAACTTTAGTAGTTATTTGTTCATTTCTTTACTCTTCTAAACATGCATCTTAGCCAAAATATGGAAGATAAAACCTTATTAGCTATAGTAAAATTAGAGTAGCTAAATGAAGAGCCATTTAACTTATACTACTAAAATATCAATGGTTATTGCTAAATATTTGATTCTACATTAGGTTACGAATTTTATTGGATAGTGGTCAATAACATTTTTCAGCTTCTATTATAGCCAAAAACTTTAGTAGGTAAAGAGCTTTTTTCTGGTAGTGTATGGTACACGATAAAGACTATAATCATAATAATGACAATCTAGCATAGCATTAGAAGGGCCTTTCATTGCTGATTTTAAATTCTAATATTTTTCTTTTTCACTTTTTAACCATATTATATACAATGGTAACATAAATTCCATATCTCAGTTGAATCCCTCTTTATTATTGTTCCTTAAACTTTCAACCGAAAAAAAAAAAGGTAACAATAGAAATAAGTTTTAGTAATTCTTGCTTAATTTATTAAAGATGATGTGCAAATGAGGTCAGTATAGTAAGACACTCCAATAACCAACAATGAATGAAGAGAAAAATTAAATGTTTTACACGTAAAATTAATCTAGTGAAATGATTCAGGCCCACTTGTAAAAACAAAATGTCCTGAACTACATATTAAAAGACAAATTTTACTTTGTAGAATAGATGAGAGTTCACATTAATATAAATAAATTTACCTTGTGGAATGGGTAAGAGTGGGCACTAGCTGCTTATGAATATATCTTTCCTAACAAAATATGATTCTATTGTATTTTAAATTAGTGTATAAATATTTGTGTTGTTCATGTTTTTGAAGAATTTTTTTTTTACATATAATTTTTTTTTTCATAATTTATAAGTAACTAATGAATTACACAATTCTATTATATTTCAATTATTTTATTTTTGAAGTTTTTAAAAAGAGGAATCGAATGTTAACATGATCTATAACTCTATATTTAGATTTCATATGTTTGAATACAATTTTACTTATTAAAAATATTGTCCTTATCAAATGATAAAGAAAAAAAAATTTTTTTTTTAATTGTGTAAAATTCTTTTCTTTAGTTACCTGTTTCAAAATTATAGTATAAAATCATTATAGTACTTGTTTTCACATATCAAAATTTATTAAATAAAAATAAATCCTTAACACCCATGTATAAATGAAATCAACAAAAGTATATCAAAATCTCTTATTTCTTAAAAACAATTATATTGGAACTAAGTGATGTAGCAATCAAACACTTCTTTTCATCTTGTATCTCTTAGAAAAATTAACGCTCCTTTTTAGCTTGTATCTCATATAAAAATGAACACTTTTTTCCACTTGATCTCCGAAAAAAATAAGAAAATTTGAATAAATTAAACTAATTTCATATTTCAATGTTAATGTCAATTCTGCTTCTCCATAAATAGATTTTACTCTTTCTCTCATATGAAAAAAAATAAATAATCACTCAATGAGAAAATTGAAAAACTCAAAAAATACAAAAAATAGAAATAATACCTCACATCTTTTGTTTAGACACACTTGTGTTTTATGTTTCGTAGAATAAGGAGAGAAAAAAAGTTGATAGCCTTAGAAATTTTGATTTCTAGAGTGAGAGAGATACAAAGAAGTGGGAACAAAAGTGAGATGGCAGCAAGTGTAAATAGCATGGGAATTTATAACCCCCAGCTTAAGTGTTATGGATTAGCATGGGAATTCTAAATAGCAACTTACTAAAAGAAATAAAAATTGAGATTTATACTAAATGTTAAAAAAATAAGAATTATTAAAAATATCAAAAAAAAAAAATACAATTGTATATATGTAATTACTGTACAAGTTAAAAAAGTTTTTTTAAAGAAAAATTCGAACTAAATTAGGATAATGATTTGGCTCAAATTTATCATTCACTGATTAATTTAAATCATTAAATATTATCTTAATGCTACACATTTACTATTGATTAAGTTATAGAAATGTTTGAAGTTTTATTTGTTCTTATCCTATTCTTTTTTTGGTTTTAACTAGTTATGTTTACTAGTTAATTTCGAATATGATAATCTTATTTTTAAACAAGTTGCTACGAGCTAACCTTTTAAATGTCAAATGAGAAGCGGATAAAAATTGTACTGATTTCTGTTTAAATAAGTTAATTTAATAAGAGCATAAAAGTATAAGACGCCTATTTATATAAGTATATTGGTTATTATCATATATTTATTTTTTATTACAATATAGAAGAGTTATTTTTATTGAGGTATATATATTCTTATTGTATACTAGTGGTATTTGATAAAAATTTGATCAGTAAAAATTATTTTATTTAATAATAAAAGAAGCCATGTGTCATAGTCATAATATATAATAAAGTCATTTAATAAAGTGCTACATGACAAATTACATTACTAGAATTATGTTTTATATATATGTTATATATATATATATAT
>QLOD02000030.1:17912242-17923121 GCA_003260245.2 Sideroxylon spinosum
TATATATATATATATATTATGGGTGCAGAAAAAAATTGAACCAATGCCAACACCATTAGATTTAGCTTTATGTATGTTTTGATATTGAGATAAACGATGACTTGCAAGTTATGAGTTATTGATATGAAATTATTGCTAATCTAATTTTTGTGCATATCATATATAATTTTATTATGTATCGTGGGTATAAGTGGATTAGTGCTCACAACCCTTTAGAGTCTTTTGCAGGTCATAAATCTGAGGCTTAGGTGGGTCTTTGTTGGAACCATTGTTGGATTTACTTTTACGTCATTGTAAAATTATTAATTTGGGGATTTATTTGATATGATGGTAAAGGCCTTAAAGCTTAGATCTCTATTATTATTTGGGGCTGTGGCTGCAATACTGTTACCTGGTTATACCGAGACTTAGTTGTTATAATTACTTTTCGTTTATTAATAAAATTATTATTATATATTGGCTACGTTTGGTGTCCTAAGAAACACCAAAATCATCTGAAAACCTTTAAAAATCTCTATCAAAACAAAAAATAGAAAACAAAAAACACAAAAACAAACCAATTGAGATCTTAGTTTTTTAACACTCAAAACACTACCATTATAGATGTTTGCTCTATAGGGATTATGTGGCTCTAATTAGGGTAATTGATATTTTAGTACATGTTATGTATGACTCATTCACTTACTGCATGGGTTCTGAAACTTAGGGGGTGACAACTAAAGACTGTGGTAACTAGACCTGGTAGTAGTCTAGCTGTGTATACACTCTTGAGAAGAATCAAGTCAACGTAGTTTGAACATAAAATTTATTCTTTCTCTTATTCTTCAATTACTGTCTCAAATCTATAAAAAAAATTATATTTATTTTTCTCTTTTTCTTTCCTTTTTATTTAATGTAATTCTCCTCTCTATTTTCAAACAAAGGTTTAAAAAGCAAAAATAACATTTTTTAGCTTTGAAAATATGATCTTTAAAAAGAGAGAAAGAGAAAGAGAGAAACTTTTGAAAATACTAATTTAAGGGCATATTTGAAAATCAATAGTGCATGTGTAAGATGATTAATTATCCCCCATTTGGAAGTTTTCTATTTTTCAACTTATGTTTTTTTTAATAATTTATTTTTAATAAATAGTTAAATTTATTAAATTAATTAATTAATTAATTAATTATTAAATTATTTTTAGTAAATAATAAAATTAAAGTAAAATTAGAAATAACGAATAATATAATTAAATTAAAATAATTTAATTAGAAAAAATAATATGTAATATATTTTATTAATTAGTTAAAATAAATAATTAAAATAAATAATTAATTCATTAATATGAAATACATTATATTAAATTATTTTTAATAAATAATAAATTAATTTAATTTAGTTTAATTTAACTTAATTTAAATTAATATAACTAATATTAAATATATTTTATTAAATTATTTTTAATAAATATCATAATTGAATTATTTAAATATTATGAAATATAGTTTATTCAAAAATTTTTAGTAATTAATTTAATATAATTAATATATTTTATATTAAATTTATTTTATTAAATTATTTTTAGTAAATAATATAATTAATTTAATTTTAATAAATTAATCAATTAAATTTAATTGATTAATTTAATTAATTAATTAATTAATTAATTTAATTGATTAATTAAATTGAGTTATATCAATATATTTTGTTAAATTCAATTAAATTTTATAAAATTAATACAATTAAATATTTTATTAAAATAAAAAATTAATAATTATAAATAAATTTGAGTTTTCAAATGTAATTTCAATTTTTTTAAAAATGACAATAAAAAATAAAAAAATATAAGTAAATAAATATAATTAAAAAACAATAACATTATCATACGCGAGCCCATAAAAACAAACAGGAATCATCCGTAGATCTCGCAGATATCCTATTTCCTACTCATGGACGGTAATAAAGGTTCGACGTACTAAATCACGGAGATGTGAATCCCAACATCGACTAACTCGATGACACTGTGTAGTCTGCACGGAGGAACCAACCAACGCCGTTATAAACCTCAGGGGGCAACAAAGCCTTCCACAGTCTTTCTACGATTTGCGGTTTCAACTGCCGAAGAAAACGGCTTTGCTCTGAATTCACCGACCTCTGATATGCAAATCGGCGCATGATTGCGGTAGATCGATCATGGCGAATTTCTTAGCTCAGTTTCAGAGTATAAAGAACTCGTGTGATCACCTCATAATTGCTGGTATTTCTCTGATTTCACGTTTCTTTCTTTGTTTATCTTTTGCCCTAATTTTTCATTCGGATCTCAATTTTTCATTTTGATTAAATTCAACGGATCTCGACTACGCTTACTTAACTAGAAAGGTCACATTTAGGCCGTTTACGATTTTGAAAAGTTTCCATTGTTATATATTTGTGGCCTTTACAGTCAGATTCGAACTTAAACGAAGATAAAATTTGGTCAAAATTTGTTGAGTTTGCTTTACAGACAAAGAATTTGAACTGTGATCGAAGTCTTTATGCTTGCATTTGAACTGTTCGCTGTCTAGCATCTGGTGGGTCGTGGCTGTGAATTACTGTTGCATACTCATATGATCTGTTAATGCATTGTCTAACTTAGAATAGGACAGACACAAGAAAACTTCTGAAAGACATTTACTTCCATTTCGCATTAAACTAAAAATTGAACTTGTTTCTTTACATATCTCGTTGAAGGATTGGCACTAACAGCTTCATGCCACTTGAAGTGGATCCGCTGTTATTTTTTAATTTTCGTACTGCCTAACGGCTAAATCTCCATTAGACATGAAAAGTAAAATGGGGAGCATAATGACCATGAAAGTCGAAATGGTTTGCACTCTTGAGCGAATTACGGTTATTCCTCAAAATCATCTTCGAAGCATTCCTCAGGAGCTTGAGCTCTCTTGGAGTTGGAGATGCATCCATCGTATTTTTTATTTGGCTATTTTTGAACATAAATTTGCACTATTTTGGACACTGGCCAACTTTTTGGATGCTTCGCTATGCTTGACTTAATAAACTAAGGATGTTAGGATGTGGGATTGTGGGCTTCATTAGCATTGCTCACATAAATTATAAATTTAAAAAGTTTTATTCATGAGGAGTTGAAATATTTATTTTTTGGACATTTAACTGTTAGACATATGTCTGTATATTTTAATTTACGGTGTGTCATTTGTCAAGAACTTATTTGTGTCCACACATCCCCCCGTTGTCCATGTTCATGGGACAGATTAAAAGCATGGAACAAAAGTGGAATTGGAGTAGTATGATAATCACTTCAACAAGCAAGGTTTTGATTTTAACTACTAATTGGGATATTTGTGTCATTGTCGTATCTTGAGCCCTTTTTTTTTTTTTTAAAAAAAAGCTGAAATTAGAGAGTTTGAAGGTCCCCATGAGAAGTGAATGAGAAAATTTCCCAAGGATCATTGAGCTGAAGATGGTTGATATTTGAGTAGCAATACTACTTCCGTGATGGTATTAAGGGTTAAAGGACCCGTAGGAAGTTTTAAATGCTTTTAAGCTGAAAGAAATAGGCAGGTTCCTTCGTAGGTGGAGATATTGCTTTGTCTGTTTGAATTCTTTATAAATAGGACAAATGAATTGTTTTTATCACTGCAGTAGTTAATTCATGTTGTGAAGGTTTTATTGCACTAATTCTTGTGGGTGGTCAATGTTGGAGTGGTAGTTCCATCTAAATGGAGGAGGAGGAAGAGAAAGAGCACATTAAAGCAAAGTTTTGACTATAGAAGGAGATCAAATGTGGAGATGGGAGAAAGATCTCCAATTTATAAGGAACCCGGTCATAGAGGTCAGCCCAACCTTGAACTAAGGGCAAGTGGTTCAAATTTTGGTGTTGCATAACCAAAGTAGCCCAAGGGGTGGTTCACCTTTGATCAAGTAATGGCAAACCAGTGTTTGTATATTCAGGTGTTGCAAATATTGTGGTAGGATGGTATGGATTAGCGTGCTTTTATTTAATGCTATCATGTAGTGGAGCTCTTTCTCTTCAACCGACTGACGTTTGAATATTGTCGTCTAGCATAGCTTTCTTTCTCAAACCATCTGTGGTTGCAAGTTTCATTAGGGAAGGGTGAGTACTATCATAGAACCCTAGTTCAACTATCAATCTACAATTTTTCAATGATGTAGCTTGAAGGTGAATGACTCATGGCTCTAGGGTCCATAGGAGGAGGATCACTCTTGGAGTCCTTGTGCCTTGTTCCAAGTCTATGGTGAAACTCATGGAAACCAAATGTGGATATACTAAGATTGATGGAGATTCATACATAGACATATAGATTTCTTGATTGTTGTGCGGATTATTCAATTAGAGTGTACCTCGAGGCTAGGCCTCCTTATCCGAGTATTAAATACGACTGGCAAGTTGTCATGTGTTGGAGGACTATTTGCCCACAATTCTTAGTGGAGAAGCAGTTTGATTAATTGCGCAAGTAATTGTTAGCTAAGACTCAAATGTAGGAAGCGCAGGAATTCTGAATCTTTTTCATTCCTTAAAAAAAGTAATACATTGTATATCACTACTTATATACACTAGCTCCTGATTAGTTTCCTCTAATTTAGGAATCACTCCTAATCAATATCCTATAATTAAGAAATCCCCTTCTAATCAACATCCTAGAGTTAAGGAAACAAACTCCTGAAAATCAGGAATTTAATTCCTGTAAATCAAAAACAGAAAAGCTGTACAGTCTAATCTAATCTAATCTCCTAATGAATGCTGATCTAATCATTCTAAAAATACAATATTTATCTACACTCCCCTTAAGTGGGGAGTATATATTGATCATTCCTAGCTTGTTTACCAAGCTCTCAAAGCTTGCTTTATGTAGACTTCTGGTTAAGACATTAGTTGTCTATCCTTTAGTTGGAATGTAATTTAAGCAAATACTCTTATTGTCGATCTTCTCCTTGATGAAATGCCGATCAACCTCATCATGTTTTGTACGATCATGATGAATTGGATTTTGGGCTATGCTTACTGCTACCTTCTTGTCACAATATATTCTCATAGGAATACTATTAGACAATTTTAGTTCTCTTAGCAGCCTCTCCAACTAGATCCCTTAACAAATTCCATGGGCTAAGGCTTGAAATTCAGCTTCTATGCTACTCCTTGCAACTACAGGCTGTTTTTTACTTCTCCAAGTTACCAACTTTTCTCACAAATAGGTACAATAGCCTAAAGTTGATCTTCTATCAATAGAGGAACCTGCCTAGTCTGCATCAGTATAAATTTCCACCATTCTGTGATTTTCTTTCTTAAGAACAGTCCCATTCCTGGCGTACTCTTCAGGTATCTTAAGATTTTGAAAACTGCTTCAAAATGTCTCTCCTTTGGTGGGTGCATGAACTGACTTATCATGCTTACAGCAAAGGTAATGTCAGGTCAAGTATGCGACAAATAGATCAGCTTTTCCACCAACTTTTGATATCTTTCTCTATTGACATCTTCACCTCCTTCAAGCCCCAACTTAATATTAGGATCCATTGCTGTCTCGGCTGGCTTACAACCTGGCATGCCTGCTTCTTGGAGTAGATCAAGAACATATTTTCTTTATGTAATAGTAATACCAGCACTGCTACAAGCAACTTCCATTCCAAGGAAGTATCTTAAGGTCGCATGGTCTTTTAATCCAAATTCCCCTGCCAGATGCTTCTTTAAGGATTTTAATTCATCACAGTAATCGCCTGTGATAATGATATCATCCACATATACAATGAGAATAGCAATCTTACCGTCTTGAGAGTGCTTATAGAGCAATGTGTGATCAGGTTGGGCTTGAATGAAACCTTTACCTTTAATAGCTCTAGTAAATTTCTCAAACCATTTTCTAGGTGACTGTTTCAGTCCATAGAGGGACTTTTTTAATCTACAGACCATGTTGTCTTCTCCTTTAAATCCTGGGAGTGCATCTGTAAAAACTTCTTCATGTAGATCAACATTTAGGAAGGCATTCTTCACATCTAGCTATTTTAAAGGCCAACCAAGATTAGCTGCCAAGGAGAGCAGAACTCTTATAGTATTCAACTTGGTTACAGGGGCAAAAGTCTCTGGGTAATCTATCCCATATGTTTGAGCGAAACCTTTAGCTACCAGCCTACCTATATACCTACTAATACTCTCATCAGCATTATATTTCACGGTGAACACCCATTTACAATCCATTGTTTTCTTTCTCGCAGGTAGCTTAACCATTTCTCAAGTGTTGTTTTTTTCGAGAGCATCCATTTCCTTTTGTACTGCTACTCTCCAATTTGGGTCAGCTAGAGCTTCTTCTATATTCCTTGGAATTTCAGTCTTAGACAGTGGAGTGGTAAATGCATAGAAGGTAGAAGACAACTTTGCATAAAATACAAATTTTGATATAGGGTGCTGAGCACAAGATCTTGTCCCTTTTCTAACAGCAATTGGTAGGTACATATTAGGGTCCAAATCCTGATTTTGAACTTCAATACTATGCTAGTTTGATCTTCCATAACTTCAATGTCCTGGGAACTGGATATCGAGTCAGATTGGCATTGCTATCGTTGATTTCTTCTGGAATAAACCAGCAACTGACCCTCTAGTCGAGAGTCAATTCTGATATTCTCTCCTCCTGACCGAGAGTTATAGGTGTCTTTTCCCCTTGACTGAGAGTTTGCTCCTCTTGTTTCTATATCTGGCTGAGTTTGGCTGCCACTATACTCAGATTCAATGTTAGGCACTACGGGCAAAAGACAGATTTGGAGGTTTTGAGTGTGAGGAATGAGGTGAGGGATGGTCTCCTTCAAGTATATCCCATGACGTATCTTCGTTGAGAATCTCCACCTAAAGATAAGTATGTGGAAAGAAAGTTAGGGGTTTAGCAAAAGTGACATCCATAAAGACAAAGACACGATGAAGAGATGGGGTGTAACATTTGTACCATGTTGAGTAGGAAAGTATCCAATAAACATACATTTAATAGTTTTTGGATCAAGTTTGGAGTGATTAGGTGAGTGATTGTGAACAAACAAAGTACATCCAAAAACTTTAGGAGGTGGAGATGACATAGACTTGAAATTTGGGTACCAATGCAAGATTGTGGAAAGAGGAGAGGAAAAATTAAGAACTCTTATGGGCATTCTGTTAATGAGACATGAAGCTGTTAAAACAGCTTCACCCCATAAATATTTAGGTATATTCATTGTGAACATTAAAGTTCTAGCAACTTCAAGGAGATGTCTATATTTCCTCTTAGCTATCCCATTTTGTTGTGGTGTGTCTGTGCAGGAACTTTGATGAATTATCTCATTAGTATCAAGGTAATCACTGAGAATGGAGTCAAAGTCTTCTCTTCCATTATCAGTCCTTAAGATCTGAATTGTGACATGAAACTGAGTCAATACCATTGACTGAAAGCATTGAAAAACTTTGGCAGTCACCCAATAGACTCGAGTCTGATCATCAATTAAGGTGAGAAACCAGTGATTTCCTGAGACATTTTTAATACGAGAAGGTCCCCATATGTCACTATGAATTAAGGAAAAAGGGTGAGATTCTTTATATGGTCTAAGGGGAAATTGTGCACGACTGTGTTTGGCAAGGATACAAAAAACACAACTGATAGAACTTGGATTTTTATTGATAAATATATTTGGGAACAATATTTTGAGATAATGAAAATTTGGATGGCCTAGCCTATAATGGCTTAACATTATTTCATCATTATTGGAAATAATAGGAGATTCACTCTCAGCTATAGTAGCATTCTTCTCTAAACTGTCTTCATTATCAAAGTAGTAGAGTCTATATTTTTCTCTAGCACTGCCAATCATCGTTCTTGAGTCCAATTCTTGCAGTTTACAACCACTAGCACAGTATTTAGCACAACAGTTTAGTTCATGAGTAAACTTGCTGATAAAAATCAGATTGCAAGTCAAATTAGGGACATAGAGGACTGAGTGAAGGGAAATATTTTTTGTGGGATGAATTGATCCCTTTCCACCAACTGTGGAGTATGAACCATCAGCAACTTTGACTCTAGACATCCCAAAGTTTGAAGTGTAGGAGTAGATTAGAGATAGGTTACCTATCATGTGATCAGAGGCCCTAGAATCAAGCATCCAAGAATTCTTATTCTTGATATGCAAAGCTATACCTGAAGCAGTAGCAGTGTTGTTGTTCTAGTGTTTATATTTCCAGTTGTTGTGTGACTTAGCAACTTATGCAGTTTCTTCGATTGGGATTTTTTTTAGGAAAATCCCATTCAACTCAGTGTCCCTTTGAGTTTGAACAGCCTTTTCCTCCACTGCAGTCTGAAAAACTTTTCCTCCGCTTGGTCCTCGAGGTTTCCAGTTGGCTGATTTTCCATGAAGATCCCAGCAGGTGTTTCGTGTATGCCCTGGTTTATTGCAGTGATTGCACCAGGGCCTTCCTCCTTTGTCTTCTCTTTGATTGCCTCTATAATCATTCTTAACAGCAAGGGCTGTTGTTTCAATTGATCTTCACCAACTAAAGTGGCAAATGCTCGTTTGTTTCCTTCAAGCATGACTCTTGTTCTGTTTGCTTCTCTCCTTACTTCGGCGAATGCTTCATCAATGGAGGGTAGTGGCTTGTGGGCAAGAATTCTTCCTCGAGCTTCATTTAGTTCTTGGTTTAGACCAGTCAAAAATTCATACAACCTTTCCTTCTCCAAGTGCTTTTTGAATTTTAGGTTGGCTTCTAGATCTCCATAATCAGCTTCATAATGTAAATCCAATTCTCGCCAAAAGATTTGCAATTCATAATAATACTCTGTGACTTCCAAGCTCCCTTGTCGTATCTCCTGTAGTTGATTATTGACACTGGAGAGGCATTCGTAAGCTCAGAATAATTAGCATTTATAGCAGCCCAGATTGCTTGGGCTGTCCGAAGGAACAGATATGTATGACTGATACAAGGTTGCATGGAATTAATTAACCAGACCATAACAATTGAATTGTTAAGTTCCCTGTTTGCATAGGAGGGATCTTCTTGTTTGGGCTGTTGATATCTCCATTGAGATATCCCATTTATCCTTTGCTTCGAATAACCAAAAACATTGATCTTGACCATTGAATAAAGTTTTTTCCATTCAACTCATGATTAGTGATCTGTAGAGTTGTTCCTTCTCCAAAGGTCTGGAGGCCACTGGAGGATGAAAATGCTCAGCAGATGGAGTTGCAGATGCCTTTCCTGAACTTATACTGTGAAGGATTTGGAAGGAACACTAACAGAGATGTCTCTTTGAATGACAAAGAAATGGCCGAGGAGGACAAACCTTCAGCCGAACAGAACAAATAATTGAAGGATGGCTGAGGAGGACAAACCTCAGCCGGATAGAAGGAAATAAAGTTGAAGGAGTCTCTGGCTTTGATACCATGCAGGAAATCTGAATCTTTTTCATTCCTTAAAAAAAGAAATACATCGTATATCACTATTTATATACACCAGCTCCTAATCAGTTTCCTCTAATTTAGGAATCACTCCTAATCAATATCCTATAATTAAGAAATCACCTTCTAATCAACATCCTAAAGTTATGGAAACAAACTCCGGAAAATTAGGAATGTAATTCCTGTAAATCAAAAACAGAAAACTGTACAGTCTAATCTAATCTAATTTTCCTAGTAAAGTGCTGATCTAATCATTCTAAAAATACAATATTTATCTACAGGAAGGTAAATAATGCCATGCATTATAGTGGTCTTTACCACTTATCTTTGTCATTAGCATTGAATACAGCCTATTGGGTTTAGTTTGCATCTTTGTTATTAGCGGTTCATCAAGGAGCACGTACTAATGGTTCTTCCCTTGATTTTAATCATGAAAGTAGTAATTTGAAGACCTAGACTAGTTTTGATTTTTTTTCCCTAATGTTGTGAGTTGTTTACAACTTTACACAGCTAAATGTGAGTTACATTGATCATCGTATTTGTACTCACTCTTTAACCACGTTGTTGGTTCTTGCTTTTGACAAAGCTATTTTTCTTTACTATCAGTATCATGAATAAATAAACTAGTCTAGGGATACTTTACTGTTTTGGATGCAGTATAATATCTTCATGATGAAACACACTTAGAGGTGGTTTTTTTTTGTCTATTTTTTACTATTTTCTGTTTTTGTTTTCCATTTTTATATGTTCCAATCTTATTTCACCATGAAATCTGAATTGCTTTCCAGTTGAAGATGTGAGTGACTTGTGGCCTACTGTCAAGAATGGGTTTGAAGAGTGTTTGCCATTCAAAAGAGCATGCCTAAATAACAAAACACGCAATTCTGTGTTTGTGGAGAAACTACCTGCTGAGTTTATATTGACAACAGATTCAAGACTTCGTAGTCGGTTCCCTCAGGAGCAGTCGTTATTTTGGTTCCGAGAACCATATGCAACTCTTGTTCTTGTTACTTGTGAGGTAAATTGCAATCTCTTTATCCTTAACTCTTCATGTTGGTTATAATTCCTTAAGTGACTTGATGATATATTTTTTCCTTAGAGGAGGACATATGGATTTCAATGGGGCTAGTATTTTGATGGGATCTCTCTCTTTGTCCCATTCTCTGTAAGGAGATGGAATCCTCTCCTCATCTCCGTCCATGTCCCTATCCCCTCCTTGCATAGATGCAAGTTCCTTGCCCCCTCTCCCCGCAAGACCAAAATATATTAACATATATGTTAATACGATGATATTATACGTTAACAAACAAATTCTATTATATATGAATATGTTTTGTTATATAATATACATAAATATTTTAGTTAATATACAAATCTGTATATAAATAGGTTAAGACGGGGTGCGGATTACCTTCCTCGTTAGGGGATTCTTTAAAATCTCCTTTCCCGTGCCTTTGAATGG
>QLOD02000030.1:17923221-17942818 GCA_003260245.2 Sideroxylon spinosum
ATAGGTTAAGACGGGGTGCGGATTACCTTCCTCGTTAGGGGATTCTTTAAAATCTCCTTTCCCGTGCCTTTGAATGGAATCTCCATATTTTCGTTGAACGGCGCGGGTAATGCAGATACCCAATGGGGAAGATAATGTTGCAATTGCTAGGTTTACATACCCTTTGGTTTTGTAAAGTGAGATTTCAAGCCCTTTTGAGATTGGGATTACATAGAACAACCTTACAACCTAAGGCTTCTTTTTATTTGGTGACAGATATTCTTCTATGATGCACCACTTATTTGTGGTCATTGGTCATATTACAGGGGTGAAAATTTCTAATGGTCAAACATCCATGGCTTTCAATTGGTCTAGAAATATTGTAAATTGCAAATGCCATCAGACAATCTAGGCGAGATATACTTTTCCAAAGTTTCCCTTTGTTAATAACTTCAGTTACATCTCCTAACCATGTCAAATGCCTTGGGAAAAATTGAGGTGGGATATACTTGCCTAAAGCTGCCCTCTGTTAACAACTTTAGTTAGATTTGCTAAACATGTTGGATTGCAATTCAACAAAACTGCCTGACCTGGCTATTTTAATAACTGACAAATACAATTTGGTTTACCACTTGATTTCTTGGCGAGGTGTTAGGTATTTGGTCTGAACCTAAGTTGCGCAGACTCGCTCAAATCACTACTACAATGGAATTCTGCGACTCGTTTAAGAAAATCTAGGATTCTCTCGCTGACTCATTCTCCCAACAAAGTAATATTTCATGAGTTTTTGAGTTGTATGAGCAGATTTTCACAACCAAGCAAACTGGTCTGTCTTTTTTTCAGAATATTACAATACTCTTAAGAACCTATGGGATTAGTTGTTGCAACATAGACCCTTTACTACGGACCTTGTGCAACAAAAGCAGCACTGGGAAGATTTTATGATTGCCTCTCTCTTCTCAGGATTGGATTTGGATTTGCGTGGGTTCAGAGATCAAATTCTTGCAAGTGAGACTTTGCCTATCGCTGCAAACGCCTACTCTCGTTTGTTGTGATCGACCATCTGTCACCATTCATCTGCTCATACCTCTACTTCAGAAACTTCTGTCTTGATCTCTAATGATACTTCTTGTGGTAATACGCGAGGACGTGGGGGTCGTTTTTCTCGAGGTTTAGCCCATGGTGGTTGCCCTTCTTAGGGGCGAGGAGATTGGAAATGTACTTACTGTGGTTGTACCAATTACACTGGAGCATACTGTTGGGCTAAGTATGGGCGGCCAAATCAAGTTATTCATGTGTTAGATGGTTCTCCTTTTGTGGCATCCTCTCAGCCAATGCTAATTGCTTCAGAGCCTTTAGTGTCTAGTACTCACAATGATCTTACCACCCAGCTTAGTGAACTGCTACAAACTTTTCGGACATCTCATTCTTCTACTTCTATTGCTACATTAGCAAATTCAGGTCACATGACTTGTACATTCTAGTGTAAGCTCTCATATTTCTGGTAAATCTTCTTTTTTCTTTCATTTAAATACAATTATCATATTGTTTTAGCTGATGGATCATCTCGTCCTATTCAAGGGCAAGGAGTTCTTTGTCCTCATTCTTACAAGTCACTTGCCTCATAGCCTTTATGTTCTTCTCATTCAATTTATTATCTGTTAGTCAGTTGACTAAATCAGTACATTGTTCTGTAACATTTTCTCCTACCTCTTGTGTGTTTCAGAACCTCAAGACGAAGAGGATGATGGGTTTGGGGCATGAGAAAGGTGGGCTTTACTACCTGGATCTTGCTGGTTTTTCTACCACAACTTCTGTTTCGAGTGCTGTAGTTTCTCCTCTTAGGTGGCATTTTCACCTTGGGCATTCGTCATTAAATAAATTATAAGTCTGTTATTTCCCATTTGAGTCATGTATCGAGTCTAGAATGTGAGGTTTGCCAACTTAGTAAGCATCACTGTAGTTCTTTTTCCAGTTATGGTGTCATTCGTCAAACAAAATCGTTTGATTTAGTCCACATAGACATATCAGGACCTTCTCATGTTACTAGGATTAGTGGTTATCAATACTTTGTTATTTTTGTTGATGATCATTCTCACATGACTTGGTTATTTTTGATGAAACTGCGATCTGACTTACCTAATATTGTGACTTGCTTTTACAATGTGAATTTTTACCCAATTTGGTAAAGACATCAAAATTTTCTACTCTGATAATGCTTTGGAATACATGCAATTTGTTATGGTATCTTTTTGTAGTGCTCAGGGGATTATTCACCGGACCACTTGTTTTCATACCTCACCACAAAACGGTGTTGCCGAGCATAAACATTGTCATTTTTGCCGAGCATAAATATTGTCATTTAGTTGATGTTGCTCGTACTATGATGTTCAATATACAAGTGTCAAAACATTTTTTGGTGGGATGCTGCTCTTTTTGTCTGTTTTCTTATTAATTGCATGCTATTTGTCGTATTGGATAACAAGCCTTCATTTTTCATTTTTTATCCTACTAGTAACTCCTTTCCTCTTACTCCTCAAGTTTTTGGTTGTGTTGCCTTTGTTTATATTCTGGATCCTGGTTTAGATAAGTTATCTCTTCGCTCTTGAAAATGCATTTTTTTGGGGGATATTCTTGTACACAGAAAGGTACTTTGTTATCACCCATCTTCTCGTTGATATTTTATGAGTGTTGATTTTACCTTTTATGAGTTCACTACCTTCTTCTCGACGGCTGGGACTCAATTATGTCATGGCCTTATTTCTAGCACTTGGGAGGAGTCATATCCTTGTTCTCGTGAGGGGAAGACAGGTCAAGGGGACACTAGTCCTACTTTACCTCTTTCTGAATCTTCTTTGTAGAAATATCAGCAAAATCAAAGCAGCCAGATTGTTCCTTTTACAAGTTACCAGCAGACGCAGGAGAGACCAATTGTTTCTTATGGCCTATCCAATTTGTCCAATTTGTCTAAGGATCTAACCCCTACTCTTCCTATCTCTGATGATGATCTATCCATTGATTACGTAGAGGTAGGTGTACTTGCACCCAACATCCCATTGCCAAATTTTTTTCCTATCATCATACTTCTCCTTGTTTGCATTTGTTTGTGCTTTGTCCTCTATTTCTCTTCCAGTTTCATACCAAGCTGCATTATCTTCTCTTGGATAGAAGCATACTGTGAATGAAGAGATGCAAGCACTTTATCAGAATTATACTTAGGAGTTGGCACCATTACCTTCTGGAAAGCAAACAGTGGGATGTCGTTGGATTTATAATATAAAGTATCTTCCAGATGGTTTTGTCGAGAGACTCAAAGCACGCCTTATTGCTAAAGGCTATACTCAGAATTATGGAATTGATTATTTGAAGACCTTTTCACCAGTTGCTCGTTTGAATTCTGTTTGCATACTCCTTGTTGTAGCTGTGAGTTGCTCTTGGCCTCTTTACTAGTTGGACATTAAAAAAACATTTCTCCTTGGTGAGCTTCAAGAGGAGGTTTACATGGAGCAACCTCCTGACTTTGTTGTTCCTGGGAGTGAACACAGTTTGCGGATTACGTTGTTCCTTATATAGTTTGAAGCAATCTCCCCGTGCTGGGTTTGATCGCTGTAGTGATGTTCTATTGAAGTATGGTCTGAAACGTTCTACTTCAGGTCACTCTGTGTTTACTCAGCACTCTTCTTTTGGTTCTATTATTTTGTTTGTGTATGTTGACGGCGTCATTATCTCTGGAGATAACTTCTCAGGTATTGATGATTTGAAGTCTCATTTAAGTCAACATTTCCATATTAAAAATTTGGGTGCCCTTTGCTACTTTCTTGGGATAGAAATAGCATGATCTCGTGCAAGACTCACACTTTTACAGCGATAGTATGTGTTGGATCTTTTATCTGAAACTAGTTTACTAGGTTCTTGTCCCGTGGACACTCCTATGGATACATCTGTCAAACTTCATGCTATTACTATTACACCTTTCTCTGATATTGGTCGGTTTCGACACTTGGTTGACAAATTGATCTATATTACAGTCACTCGTCCTGATATTACATATGTTGTTGTTGTCAGTCAATTTATGCATGCTTCCTGTTCATCACATTTTGAGGCAGTTTGTTGTATCTTATGTTACTTGAAAGGCACCCCTGGTCATGATTTGATGCATTGCCTTCATCTCTTTTCGTGACTGGTTATAGTGTGCTGATTCGGTTGGAAGTTACAGTGATTGTCGCTTTAGCTCTAGTTATTGTACCTTTACTTATAACAATCTTGTCACTTGACGGAGTAAAAAGCTAAACGTTGTTGCCCGTTCTTGTAATCTGAATGTCGTGCGACAACTCATATAGCGTCAAAGATACTTTGGTTTCGCTCACTCTTTCGTGACTTTGGTATAAAGGTTCCTCGGTCAATATCCATGTTTTGCGACAACCAATCTGCTATTTTCATTGCCAACAATCTTGTTTTTCATGAGCGTACAAAACATATTGAAGTTGATTGTCACTTTATTTGGGATCTTTGGGGTGATCTTTGCATGCCGTATGTGTGCTGAAAATCCCAATTGGGTGACATTCTTAACAAGGTTTTGCTTTGAGTCTCTTTGTAGCGTTTGTCTGTCAAGCTGGACTTGTTTGATTTGTGCGCTCTAGTTTGAGGGAGAGTGTTAGAATTATGAGATTTTACTATTATTTGTTTCCATATTTATCTTTACTTAGCTTTTAATTAGGATCTGAATTATTGGAAACATATCATGTATTTTTGGATAGCCGGTTGGCATTAACACCATATATACAAGGTTAATGGTTTGGTGAAGATCAGCTAACCCTTTCATTATTTCTAGTTGTATACTTTTGTTTTTCAACTATGTTAATTAAGTTTAGGGTCGTTATGACGAGGGGACATTGATGTTGATTGGATTGGCTCCTTGCATGAAGATCCACCACTAGTTATTGTGTGTTTGTTGGAGGAAATTTGATATCCTTTAAGAGTACGAAACAAACTGTAGTAGTTTGGTCAAGTACAAAATCTGAATATCTAGTTATGGCCCACACATTGTGTGAATTAGCAAAATCTGAACATCTAGTTATGATCCACTCATCGTTTGAATTAGTGTGGTTAAAACACATGTTAGAAGAATTTGGTGTTTCATACAAGTTTCCTATACATTGATGTGTTATAATCATGTTGTGGTGCATATTGGTCCAATCTAATTTTCCATGGGAGGTCTAAACATGTTGAAGTGGATTGTCACTTTATTCGAGAATAACTCCTCCAAAATGACACAAAAGCTGCTCTTGTGAAGTCCGAAGATCAACTTGTAGATCTCTTTACAAAATCTTTACGGGGGAACACGAGTCAAAAATATTTGTGATGAGTTTGAAACATATAATATATATGCTCCAGCATGGGGGTGTTAGAATACTGTTCTCTCACGTTGATTTCTGACTCCTAGGCATAGACCTGATATAATGCAAGGCTGTTTACCCATTTTTTCCATTCTCATTTTTTTACAAAGGTCAACCTTCGAATGGATCAGCAATACCTTTGGTTTAATTTGGCTAGTTTGGTTCCATAGGATATTTCATTCGGTTGCGAGTCCAAATGCTGGGGAACTAACTTGGTGTAGCTTTGTTGAGAGCATCATGACACCTATACCTACTCAACAATTGTATCCCTGTATAGGTTTTGTTTCTCATGTTAAGAATTATACGTTGTCATTTGGTTGGAGTTGAATTTGATAAGACGTGGCAAAAATATTTAAATTGTTCATAAAGGTTGTAACCGTCTCACATCCATTTTTGCAAGGTTTTGGTGGGTCATGTGAAGATGAGGATCTTATATTTCTTGTCTTGATTCAATTTGGGGTGGCTAAGTGCATGAGCCTCCCTCATAGGTGAGGGAGGCTCATGGGTGAAGTTTGGGGAGGGGTAATATATGCAGTTTTACCCAGTAATTGGAGAGACTATTTCAAGTGTTGAATTCATGATCTCTTGGTTGCAAATGAGTAACTTTACCGTTGTACGAAGGCTTACAACTAAACAAAATTGTTAGATTATTATCCATCTTCTCACCCAAATAAATTTGTTAGGGAGTGGGCAACTTTGTTATTTATATTACTTCATAGTCTCAACAGACTCCCTCACGAGTGACTCCGATGTGCAACAAATTGAATATAGGGTGAAGGTAAGATTTTAAGTCAGAACATTTTGTTTGTTTTAATACTATATCAGATTATTAGTCACCATCTCACCCAAAAGCTAAAACTGTAGGGTGGGGGTTACCTTTATTATTTATATATTATTTTATACTCTCAAAAGAAATAATTTGTTGGAAAGGCATCAAAGGGATGCCGGTTGTGTATAAGCAAAACAGAAATCCTTCTTTGATGAACCTTCATACATCCTTGTCAATATTCTAAATTTCTGGTGCTTTTGTGGACCATAGAAGTCTTAAGATTTTTATTTATTTCCAATTTATTCCAAAAAACCTGGGTAACCATTATATGGGCAAGGATGAAGCAGTGATGATTGTTTGTTCTCTACACTCCTAAGAAGTCTTTTCTCTATTCTCCTGGTATTCCTATAGCTTGTTTATATAGTTTTCGTACTGGTTTCTATAAATTTGTGGCCTAGGAGGAGCAGTAATTGCTTTCTACATGTTTTTTTCCTGATTTCATGTTGATGTCAATACACAGGTTTGAGAAAAGGTTATACATTTAGGCATTTCTGCAATAACTCTTCAAAATTTTATTTTTACCCTCTGTGGTACCCCTCCATTTAATTGAAGTATATGCATTACTTGTTTATTTCTTTTCTATAGATACTTATCATTTTCTCAATTTATTCATAAACTTGGCGCTGTTACTCATGTAGAAAACTGTTTTCATTTGATAAATTTTCCATGATTCAAACTTGTACAATTGACTTTGAAATCTTAAAATTTCCGACTTTGCTTGAGTTTTTAATGGCGATGAAGAGATTCCACATACTATGTTCAACTTAATGCATTCAAAATAATATCAGTTCTTTAATTAATAACTTGAGATTGATTTTACGCCCGCAGTAGTCTTCAGATGGCATAGAAATATAAAGAGGGATTGATATGGAAGAAGCTTAAGTTACTAGGACAAATAGAAAAGAAACAATATCTAAATGATATTGAATTGGCCTATTCAGTTTAGTTTGATGCAAAGCAGAAATGATATAGTCAAGCAATTGCTTTCCCCTTTTTTCTTATCACTTGTCTTGATACACCATCTTTTTGAACTTCTGGCATAGGATCTTGATGAGTTCAGGACCATCCTTAAACCGCGCTTGAAATTAATTGTTCAAAATGATGAACGGGAGTGGTTTATCGTGTTCGTGTCTAAGGCACAACCCCACAATGATCAGGCTACCAAGCTTGCAAAGAAAGTATATGCCAAACTTGAGGTTGATTTCAGCTCAAAGAAGAGGGATAGGTATTCTTGGAGCTGCTGATAGTATGATTTACCATTTCTTTTATAAATTTTGTATCATCTTCTCTTGATATGCATAGCATCTCTCTCTCTCTCTCTCTCTTTTTTTTTTTTAAATGGGATAGTGTAATTTACATATTGCATGATTAACTCAATTCTTTTTCGTTCTGAAGAGCTAGCTGGTGTTTTCTGCTCGTTAATTCTTTTTCCTTTTTTTTTTTTTTTTTTTTCTTGTTGAAATAAGAACATGCAAGTGTTTGATTGGTGACATAAGGCTGTTGTTAAAAAACAAGCCGTTGCTGAAAAGAATGATTTTCTTAACTTCAGACATGCTGTTTTTTTTTTAATTGCTTTTGGTCATTTATTTACTTCATTTTCAATTAGCTGTTGTAATATGTCCAGATTCTCCTCAAATTCATAGTTTCTCTCTTAAGCATGCTTGCAGTGACTTTTTAACTTGTAATCGAAGTTTAATATAAATTGTCTTGAATTATTCCATAATTTTTAACATGAACTGGTCACAAGCAATAAAGGATTACATTGTGGCTAATTGGAATTAGAGAGAACTTAACAAACTTAAGGGGAAATATAAAAATATGAAGGTGCAATTAATGGTTGAATATTTTATGATGCAAGAGATTTATAGAAAGCTTATTCTTTCCTCAGGTGCTGCAAACTAGATATACATGGACCTGAAGCAAATTTCTGGGAAGACTTGGAGTCTAAAATCATGGAATGCGTCAGGAACACACTTGACAGGAGAATTCAATTTTATGAGGATGAAAGTCGCAAGCTCAGTGAACAACGTTTCATGCCAATTTGGAACTTTTGCAATTTTTTTATTCTGAAGGTAGTTGCATTATAAACTTAATCACAAGGGTCATGTTATATGGCACTGTTTGGGTTTTAAGGGAGAGTGTCTTTAATTGGAACAGGTACTGTTGATTTGTATTCTTTTTTTTTCTCACATAAAATTTCTTTTTCTTCTATTTTATTTTTTAAAATTATTGTTTTAGTACCTGACGGGCTGATGCAAGGGGAAGGAGTACTTCCTGCTTTGGGAGCTCATGTCTTATCGTCTGTGTCCTTAGTCCTATATTAACAGTTGGAACATTCTTGTTCAGAAGTGCTCTCTTTTTGTTGTTTAAATTATTTTTTAAATAATAAATTTCCTCTGTTTGCAGGAAAGCTTGGCTTTTATGTTTGAGATAGCTCATCTCCATGAAGATTCATTACGTGAATATGATGAACTGGAGCTCTGCTATTTGGAAACAGGTGCTTAATCATACGTTACCTAGTGCTTCACTTCTGCTGCCAACATATATAGTGCAAATTCTAACCATTCTTTCCAATATCAATGACAATTGTACCTTGTTTAAAGACAAATATAATCAATTGGCTATTATGGAGACAATGAACTAGTGATCCACTTCTTAGAAACAGGTGCTTAATGCATATGTTATTTAGTGTATCACTTCCACTTACAGCACATATGGTACAAATTTGAACTATGCTTTCAAATTTTTGTAGAAATGGCACCGACACCTCACCAAAAAGAGAAAAATATAATCTAGTGAGTCCTTATGATTTTTTTAAGGTTTAATAAGCTCTAGTGATGAGGACATTCTCTTGGATCCAATTGGATTGACCAAGGAGACTTTTAGCCTACCCAAGGATACTTTTTAGTCTTTCCTTTTAACTTTTTGCCTATCTTTGGTTTTCATCGTCTTTTGGTTTCCTTATGTGTGGTTTTGCCTTCATGCTTTTTATTTATATATAATTATGGGCTTTGTAAGACACACTTGATGAAAATGAATTGAAGCCAATGGGCCAATTATTTCCTTCAACTTCTTCTTTTTCCTCCTCCTCCTCTTTGATTCAATCACTTTTCATCCCATATCAAATCTTCAGCTTTTTTTCTCAATCTTTTTCTCTAACAGTGTCAAAAGAAACACTGGCTTGTTATTATGTCACCAAGGCAGATTGCAATTCAAAGACAGCAAAAGAAGAAGCACAACTGTCCGAAATTGCCCAAATCAGAGTTTCATCTTCTAGCCACCGGCAAAGTCATGCGCCCACTCCAAAAGCCCATCCGACCACCGATGAGGTCCATTGACACCACCAAACGTCAACACAATGGCCACAACAAGGCAACCACCACCTGACTTGCCTCTTCCGGTGACCTTGGTTGACCCTTTTTCAGTGACACTTGATCTCCGACTACCCACTAGCAAATTGTTTTTTATTATAACTAGAACCCATTGGTTTTGGATCCGATGTCCGGTAGCCCTCCAGTGACCCTAGAAGCGAACCTCAACTTGTTTTTCTTGATCCAAAATTCGGATATCCCATATCCAATTTGGGATATTCTATTCCAGTATATGGTCTTCCCATTTCAACAACGGGATACCTTATTCCAACTTCCAAAAGAAAAAAAAAGAAAGTAAAAAAACAAAAAAAAAACAGCATAAGGATATCTTTTTCCAGGGTAAGGATATTCTATCCTAGAAAGGAGCTATTCAATTAGAACACTCCTAGGACACATTAGCACTGATTTCTGATGGATTTCACTATCCGGTTAACATCTCTTGCAGTTGATAGAAGCATGGGTACCCAAATTGAAACATTGAAAAGGCAAATTTATTTCCTTTCTGCAATAAACATGAAATTAAGTAGCGATTATCTAGCAAAAGCGTCAAGACTTAGGACTTGACTACTAGGTTAGATAACCTTGAGAGGTGTTGTTGGTCACTGGATGTGTCCCATAACCGGAATCTCCATGATTCGGGGAATGGTAGGATGCATTATAGGCATGACCAAGGTATAAGATCAGTTTGTTTGATCAATGGAATCGTTGTATGCAAGGCAGCTGTCCTACAAATGAACATGCAACTCAATTTTGCGCATTTAGGATGAGATGTCATCTAATCGAAGATGAATTCATTACTTTTCTATTTTAGACAAGGCTTACATGAAGATCTATGAAGAGCGTTTGTCCTTAGGTATCACCACTCTTGACCATGCTTGCACCTTTTTTAAAGTATGAGTTGCTCATTCGGAATCATATCGGATCAATTAGAGGTAGGCGCCATTCCTCAAATCACGTGTCATCGTTGAAATTGAAGTTGATGAGATCTTTCTCTCTCGCGCCCCAGTGATAAAACCTCGGGAACCATGACTAAAATAATATAGTATTTCAATTGGAAATTGTTTGATCACCTGCCAATCAATTGCCACAAGGAAGCTCTAGTCATTGAGGAATATGCGGTAGAGACTACTGATAATTATCTGGAATAACGACTTTATGAACCAACATTGAGTAGTTTGATAACTTTGGTGATGACTCCAATGACCAGATCATTAGTGATGCGGTTGGTATTGTACCTTGTAACAATGCTACGCCACCTAAAGAGGCTGTCTCAATCATTGATAATATTTATACAATCCTCATCATTAACGGTAGCTACACTAATGCCATATTTATTTGTTTTGTGCCTTGTCCTCAGTTGAATTATATTAATCCTCCTTATAGTGTCTGTTGGGATTTTATCATCCCCATTATAGTGCTCCTTTCATGGTTTGATCCAATATTTTTTTCGAGTTCTATCAGAGTTTGTAAGATGTCCGCTGGAGTCGAGTTCCTTTCACCTTACTTTGGTTTTGGGGGGATATCAGGTTTATGCCACCCTTATGCACATGCGCAAGCATTGGTTGAGGATTGCACACCCATTTTGTTCATGGCATAGTGATTGAAGGATGAAGTGCGCGATTTTCAACCTGACGGAGTTGAGTTTCTTTCGAGTTCGGGAGAATTGATGAGGAGATCCCTTGAATAATACATCCCCTCAGATTCAATTGGTTTACCTCATATACTTTTAGCCAACCTAAGGATACTTTTAACCCACCTTTAGCCTACCTTTAATTTTCATTGCCTTTTGGTTTCTTTGTGCATGGCTTGTCTTTAAGGTTTTTATTTATATGTTCAATGCGAGCTATGTAAGAGAAACTTGATGAATATAAATTGAAGGATAAGTTGAAGCCACGGGGTTGATTTCTTCGCTCTCCTATCTTTGGTTCAATCTTCTCTACGTCCTGTATCATATCTCTTCAAGGGAAAACTACTATTAAATGTCATGTTATTTGTTATAAAAAGAGCTTTCTTTTTCCTTTTGTACTTAGGGAGCTATTATTTGAAGGAAAAAGGGCCAAGTACCACCCGGCCCCTTTTTTTGGGGGGGAGGGTAACATGTGTATACGAAGCGTGATTTTAATAGACATTTGGGCAAAAGATGGTCTTAAGACTTATTCTCGCAGTTCAAACGAACAGAGTGCTCTTGTGCTACCAAGTCAATTGTTAGCCTTGTCTCTAGTACTTTTAGTTTCAAAAACTATTCTAGATCTTCTAAGTAATGATTCCCAAATCCCAGTTGTTACAGTAGTTAATGGGTCTAATCTTCCTATTGGTCTCAAAAAAGAAGTTAGATATTGCACTTGACATCCCTTATTAAAATATGTTTCATATAACTCATTATCTCCTATATGTCATCCTTCTCTTTTGTCAATGAACAAAAAATTGAATGGAATCGCTCTAATCTTTTAGGTTGTCTAAGCATGTATTTATATACACTAAACAAGGCACAAATTTGGAAATGAAAATCAAATCACCCATCAACTATACTAGGAAAGGATTCTACTCTATATTTACAATATTCTCATGGTCTTTTCTTCTACTCCCCCTAAAGATGAGTGTAAAGATTATACATTCCAAGCTTGTTATAAATATATCTAACTCGATTTACTCCAAAAGCTTTAGTGAACAAGGGAGCAAGCTACTCCTTAAGACAACACGAATGCTCTTGATGATATCCTGTAAAATATTTTGTTTGACAAAGTGGCAGTTTACTCAATATGCTTGGTTCTATCATGGAATACTGGGTTGGAAGCAATATGAATAATAATTTCATAGGCTATGAATTTTGAAGACCCAAATCTTTCATTATATTTTGTATCCATATCAACTCATATGAAGTGTGAGCATGGCTTTATATTCCAACTCGACATTAGATCTTGTTACCACCGTATGTTTTTTTTTGCTCTTCTATGATACTAGATCATCTCCAACAAATATACAATAATCAATAGTAAAGCATTTGTCCAATGGTGATCCTTCCAAATCTATGTTTGTATGCTCCTGTATTGAAGTATGACTGTTATCCTGATATAATAAACCACTTCCATGTGCTTCTTTTAAATATCTTAGGGTTCGAACAATTGCATCCTAATGACTATTACATAGTGTCTTCAGGAATTGACTGAGCGAATGAAGTATTCTTGTTTGTTAGGTAGTTCAACTTCCCAACCAATCTTATGTATTGACTGGGAGTATCTAACAAATCATATTTTATGTGAGTTTCATATTTGGTTCCTTTGATGTGTCTACAAGTTTTGAACCCAACATATCTTTCTGACATAGCAAATCTAGAACATGCTTCTTTTGTGAGAGAGCAATATCCTTGTGTTATAAAGCTACCTCAATGCGCAAAAATAATTTAAGTCACATTGAGCAAACCAACATACCATGACCAGATAAGTCTCCAAGCAATGAATTTGATGTCTCATCAATCCTACTATCTATAGGAGGGGGACGAACTCACCCACAAGTTTTGTTTGACTTCCCACAATCAATTGGTGTACCAATCAATTCTTTTCATTATTTTTAAATAGAATTAGAACAATACCCAATAGTCTCATCTTATAATGGATAAATCAAGAATTTGAAGCTTCAACATTTTTAATACTCCAAAAAGGATGATTGAAATAGTATGTTTTCGGAATGAAATCATTACCCTTGGGTGAAACCAAATGAATGTTCCTTGAAAACGTACTTAGTAATTTCATTTTCTCAAGCATACTGTCATGGTTAAGTTTTGTATGTGTTGTAAAATCCTCCTACATAAAATCATACTTCAAATTCTGTAGAGAAATACTGTGGTTTTGAATGATTTGATCTATCTACAGATTAATTAGGAAGATTAGATTAGATTTTTTCTGTTAAATTTCTGTTTCTTTTTTACAGGAATTAAATTCCTGATTTTCAGGAATTTGTTTCCTTATATTCAGGATATTGATTAGGATATGATTTCTTAATTATAGGATATTGATTAGGAATGATTCCTAAATTAGAGGAAACGGATTAGGAGCTGGTGTGTACAAATGGTGTTATACTGTGTATCTCTTTCTTCGAGGGTTAATGAAATAAATTTCAGAATTCCTACATAGTATCAGAGCTTGTTTTCAAAATTGGGTGTCACCATTGTCCACGTTAAACCATGTCCATACGGGCCAACGTGAAGGGGGTTGTTAGATGTTATTTCACGTCGGCCCGTGATAAAAGTCACTCCCCCATAAAAGATGGACGTCCCTGACCTTAATACCTACGTTTTAAGGTTGAAGCCCCTACTCTCATATGTTGTTGGACTTCTTTAACATGGTATCAGAGCCACCTCTTGGGACATTGTGATTAAGTAGCCACTTGTAGGATTCTTACTAGGGGCATGTAATGCATCATCAATCTTTTCAGATGCTTAGAGTTCATCATCCATTTCAACTCCTGTTCCGTTACCTTCTAGTCCTCAAGATGAAGACGACCCAAAAGTGTAGTCACAAGCTCTAATACCAAATGATGACGGGGAGGATAAGCCGATAAAAAAAAACAATTACTACAAGAGGAAGGTGATAGATAAAGGGAGGTGCAAGCCGACCGATCTCATATATCAAATGGGTTTAATAGTCACTTTCAAAGTTTCTCTCTCTCCACCCACCACTTGGACTATTTAGACTGCTTCAATCTGCAACTCTCATCCATCATCTTTATTGCCATTACCACTTCCTATCTCATAATTAATGCAACGCACTTGTTACAAAGTTAACACACTTTATCACGACACGAGCACAACTTGCTTTAGAAAATAAAGTTACCAAAACACCATAAATATATAAGAAAACTTTCACACTTAATAAATCTTGACTTTCTAAGTTCGCCTAACTATTGTAATGACTTGGCTGTAACCTTACATTGCATCATAGGAGATCAATTCTGGTTATTTTACCTTTGTAGGTGGGAATGTAGCTACCTAGAGACGTAAAAAACAAGTTATATTGGTGAGGACTAGTGTAGAAGCTGAATATAGAGCTATAGCTCACGATACTTGTGAAATAGCTTTAGGTATTGCTTGAAGAGTTGGGGATATCAAGTGATGAATATATGAAATTGTGTTCGCTAAAGTGTTAGTCACCATCTTTTCTAAAAACTTATTTTTATTTGATTTATTTTTTTCCAATTGTAAGTTTGGATGGAGGAATTCTATGGAATTTGGTGTTGGAAGTGGGATTTTGTATGTTTAGAATGGATGGGTTTTAAAATGATTTTGGAAAATCAAGCCATATTTTTCGGAGGGTATGAAAGGGACTCCTCTTATTTATAAGTTCCATGATTTTACACGAACATTGTTGCACTGGAGCTGAAGAGGTAAGCCTATAACCCTTACCTAGATCTACTTCACCTCCCACTCTCTTCTTGCACAATTACCCCATTCGGCCCATCTATCCAAAAACAACGGGCTACCCTTGCAGCTCCTCCTTAGCTGCTTGTACTCCTCTGCTGATTCAACTGAAAGGAAGTTGAACAAAAACCAAGATTCACCCAGCTTTTCACCTCCAGTTAAGCCTCCAAGTCCTTACCCCCCAAGCTCCCAAACCTACCCACTGGACTCCTCCTAAGAGCTCTAACATCCTACTCGAAGAATAATCTGCCATCAACACCACCAACTCTTCTTTGCTTGGGCTCATTTGAAACCCATTTTCTGAGCACTTGACAAGGGACGAAAGGCCTATCCTCTTCGCTGCTCTCCATGATGACTTTGGGAATACCGACTTGAAATCCCACGATTATTGTCCCAGCTCAACTGAAATTGCGCTGCTGATTGATGTGCAACGATGCGATTGCTGGAGCTTGACCACCTTCTTCAAAACCCTAAAACCCTCAAATTTCTGAAGCTGGTGCTCATCTTGATGACTACCCCATCCAAAAGGGGTATATCTAACTTTTCTGTCACTCCCTCCCTGAGAGAGCCATGCTAAAAGTGGGGTACTGTGGCTTGTTGTTCAGCACTCTTTCAGTTAATGGACTTGGATTTCATGTTATGGTAGTTTTTGAATATATTGTATCTCTGTGTTCATAAATATATTTCTCTATATATATTGTGTGTTCTCAGTTGTTATCACATTTTCTAGATTCATGAGATTAAATCATGGTTGATTGTTAATCTTTTTTCCGGTTTGCTTTTCCTTTTCAATGCAGCTAATATGACAGGGAAACAGCGAGACTTCGGAGGAATGGACCGTGGAGATGATCAAGCTGCACTGCTAAACCCTGGAAACAAATCATTAACTCATATTGTTCAAGATGATTCATTTAGAGAATTTGAATTCAGACAGTATCTCTTTGCCTGCCAAGCAAAGGTATGCAAAACTGAGTAGTAGTTGTTAGCTTGGGTTTGTTTTAGATAATAGAAAAACATGTTCTCTCTCTCACATCGGAAGTTACAACCTTTTAGAAATTAGGTTTCTTATATCAGATCAGGTGATCTCATTTTCTGTTTGCATCAACCATGTGCAGTTTGTGGCTATAGGCTTTTCATACTATTGTATTCGTCAATGTTCTTGGAGAATGGGCCTTTAGACAAGCTTAGCATATTGTGGCTAATTTTTTTTTTTTTTTTTTTTAATTGTGCTAACGAGAAGTCTCTCCCAGGCAGGGTCATAGACCATGTAACCATATCGCTTGTGGGGGTGGCCCTTAATGGGTTACACATTCGGTAGGATTCGAACCCTGATGTGGCTAACTTAATCTTCTTTAAGTTGAATTAGTAGTCAGATGTAGTCTTGTCTCTATAAAGCTTATAATGGTTTCATTGAACTGGAAAATAGTTGAATATCTTGACCTTGTTTTGAATTAGTTATGTGTTTATGTTAGATCATATAATTTATATCCTTGTTCTCCTGCACTCCCCACCTAACTTCCTCAAACGCGCATTTTGAACTAACAGATGTTGGGATGCGTAATCGTTTTAAGAATGTTAAAATACAATGGTTTCTGTGAAAAAGAAGAGAAGATAGTTTTTTTGAATGACTGCTTACCCAATTGGGTTGTCAATGGTTGTTATTTATGATCACACAAAAAGGACTATTCGAATTACCTAAACATGGATATATCAACCCTAGATACATGTACATGAATCTACATTAATGCGTTGGAATAACTACATACGTTTTCCAACACTCTCCCTCAAGCTGGTGAATAGATATTTTCCATTCCGAGCTTGGATACATTTGTTTGAAACTTTGTACTACTCCAGCATTTGGTGAGCACATCTGTGAGTTATTGATCAGTGGACACGTAAGGTGTACAGACCAAGCCATTGTCTAGCTTTTCTGTGATAAAGTGTCAGTCTACTTCAATTGTACTTTGTTCGATCATGCTGCATAAGGTTATGTGCTATACGAATTGCAAATTTATTATGCCTATAAAGTTTGAGAGTGGACCATCCGATCAAACCTTCAAATCTCCTAAGATGATTTTTAGTCTCAATAGTTCACGAATTCCTTGAGCCATTGCTCTAAATTTTGTTTCAGCACTTGATCTTGTTACCGTATTCGGTTTCTTACTGTTCCATGTCATAAGACTCCCTCCAAGGAATGTGTAATAATCAGAAGTTGATTTTCTATCTATTAGTGATTCGACATAATCTTCATCTATATATGCTTCAAGTATTAGCTCTGTGCTTCTTTTGAACAAGATTCCTTTTCCTGGAGTTTCTTTAAGATACTATAGTACTTGATTTATGGCTTGCATGTGAACTTCCTTGTGATTGTGCATAAACTGACTGATCACACTGACTGCTTAAGCTATTTCTAGCCTTGTGTGGAGTGATAAGTGAGTCTTCCTACCGGGCGTTGATACATCTCCTTGTCCATTGAATCATCTTCTTCAACTTCTCCAAGCTTGTGATTGGGATCTATTGGTCTGCTTGCTGGTTTACGTGCTAATTTTCCCTTCTCTTTTAGTGGATCCGTGACATACTTCTGTTAGGAGATAAAGATTCCTTGCCTTGAGTGTGCAACTTCAATCCCTAGGAAGTACTTGAGCCTTCCTAATTCTTTGATCTCAAATTCTTTAGCCAAACATTGCCTTAAAGATTTTTGTTCCTTTTTATCATCCCTAATTATAATTATATCGTTTACATATACTAGAAGAGTTGTGACTCCCACTGAGCTTGAGTGTTTGACAAATAACGTATGATCCCCTTGACTCTGTTAGTATCTATGCCTATCATAACTTTTGTAAAACTTCCAAACCGTGCCCTTGGAGACTATTTAAGTCCATACAAAGCGTTCTTTAGTTTACATATAGTAGCCATTTTGCTTCCAAGTCCAGGTGGGATTTTCATGTAAATTTCTTCTTCTTCAAGATTTCCATACAAGCATGCATGTTTCATGTCAAATTGTTACAACTTCCAGTCATAATTCATTGCTAAGGATAACAAAACTCTAACAGTATTCATTTTGGCCACTGGAGTAAATGTTTCTTGATAGTCCATGCCATACGTTTGAGTATATCCTTTATCTACTGACCTTGTCTTGTACCTCTTGGTGACCCATCTGCTCAGTATTTCACTTTATAAACCCATTTGCATTCCACACGTTTTTTCGCCATAGGTGGATTCACTAGCTCTCATGTTTTGTTTTTTTTGTTTTTTCCCCTAAGGCTTCCATCTTTGCATTCATAGTTTGTTTCCAATTTTCATTAAATAATGCCTCGGATAATGTGGTAGGAATAGAATTGTTTAGATTTACAAGAAAACTTCTATGAGAAGGTGAAAATTCTCAAAAGTGACACATGGGAGGGCGGATACAATGGGTTTGTGGTACATTTCCTAGTTCCTTTCCTAATAGAAATAGGAGGATCCTGATCTGAATTGCTACAAGAGTGATTTTTTGACTCAATTTGCAAAGAAGAATTAGAAATTGTTACTTCTATTCCAGGAATCTGATTAGATTCTTGGATTGGTGTAAGTTCTGGGACAGAATACTTCTTCCTTGAGTACACATTAGCAAACCGAGACAACTGAGCAGGAACAGGTTCGGAGGCAGGTTCATTAGATGGCACAAAAACAAATTTAGGAGCAGGATTAATAGGAACATTAGGGGACATAGGTTTGGATGACGAAGGAAGGTCAATAAGAAAGAAATTCTTATCTTCCATGCTTTGATTTTTCCCCTGAAGGTAAGAAGTGGAAAAAGAAGATTCACTTTCATGAAGGGTGACATCTACATAAGTGTAGAATTTCTTAGAATGTGGATGGTAGCACTTATAACCCTTTTGAGTTGGAGAGTACTAAAACAAATTTGATTGCCTGTGGATCTAATTTACCCTTGTTTGAACTGTGAACATGGACAAATGATACACTCCCAAATTTTAGGAATGAGATGGTTGGAAATACTTTAGGATAGAATTTTGAAAGTTCTTACATGGGTGACTGGAAATTCAAGACTTGAGAAAATAACCTGGTTATAAGATAGGCTGATTGGTGCGGACACCAGTAAGCGATATGGATGTGTTTATGGACGTTGGGCCAAAGAGGCTCAACTATTAGTCTTATGGGCTGATTATTAATACTTAGTTTAGCTAATTAGTTTTATCTTATTTATTATTTTGGACCCATTTGTTCTGGGCTATTTTTTGTAATAGGTTTATTTATTTTAGGCATTTATGTTAGGCCCATGAACTTTTCTATTTAAACCCTAATTAGGGTTAACAGAAATTTGATTGATTGATTGGTTGATTGAATGATGTTTTGACGGCTATTTTTCCCTACAGCTGCTGCCCTCTCTCTCCTCCTCCTTCTCCGCCTTCTCCTTCTTCTTCTTCTTTTTCTTCTTTTTCTTCTTCTCCTCTAATTCTTTCTTCTTCTATTCAATCCTACATCAACTCTGGTATCAGAGCCAAGATCCTATAAACTCTTTCAGCCTCCATCACCAGTGAATAGCCAGGTAATCCAAAAAAAGAAAAAGGAAAAAAGAAATAGTCCGTACGCGCCATCATGCTTTTCG
>QLOD02000030.1:17947938-17961294 GCA_003260245.2 Sideroxylon spinosum
TATAGATAGATGAAAAATAGTAAGAACATGATTAGACTAGAAAATTTGCTAGCTCTAATACCATGTCGAAAAAGAAGAGAAGATAGTTTTTAATGACTGCTTGCCCAATTGGGTTGTCAATGTCTGTTATTTATAATCATACAATAAGGACTGTTCAGATCACGTAGACATAGATACATCAACCCTAGATACATGGACATGAATCTACATTAATTCGTTGGAATAACTACATACATTTGCCGACAGTTTCTGTACCATTGTAAATTAACTACACCATATCTGTAACAAAATTAAAAGCACAACTCTCTGAAGCTTTCCCCTTTATTGTAAAAGAAGACCAAGTGCTTTTCTATCAAAGTAATGCATGGTGTGATTAAATTTCAAAAAGAAACAAATGGGTCAATGACATCTTCCACTATTTAATTGTTTTGTGTTAAAAAGAAAAAAATTACTTTTGTAAATCAAGCATTAAACTTAACAAATATACTAAGTGGACTTATGATGCAAACTCAATCAATTGTAAGAAATTTGTTATTTTGACAGAAATTATTGTTGAAATAACTTTATATATATTATCAAGTCCGTTTCCTAATCGCTTAAATTGTTGAGTCCGTTTCCTAATCGTTTAATCGTTTGGGACAATTGGTGACTTAACATAATATCGGAGCTTTGGTTCCAGGAAATCCTAGGTTTGAATCTCGTTATTCCCTATTTATTGTTATACACTTTGTTTGCTTGTGTTAGTGCACCTTGTTTGATTTGATTTATCTGTTTTTATTCCATGTGCAAATTGGGAATTCCATGTGAGGGGAAATATTGAAATAGCTTGATGTACATTGTTGGATCCATTTCCTAATAGCTTAAGTTTTGTGCGTGAGTCAAAAGTCAATTGTTTAGTTCCAAAAAGTTGGCTGTCATTCATTTAATTCCCTGCTGTTTTTCTAGACTTGGACTTATTTAATGTCTTGCCAAGTCCCTAGAATGTTCTCTATGTAATTTCCTATATACAGCTTCTCTATAAAGCTGCGTCTACCACCTTTCAAAACAGCAGAAAAAAAAAAGAACAGAAATCTAATTCTTCTCTTCAAAAAAGTGCAGCAGCACTGTATCACTTAAAACTTCAGTAATTCTACTTCTATCTCTAGATTTCCAACAAGTTTTTGGGACAATTGGTGACTTAACAAATGCGAAAATTGAAAAAAGTAGTACGGTTGTACATACGCTAGGAGATGATAATCCTCCTGCCAAACTAACAGAATTTCACTGGAGTCTTGTTTGGTGACAATCACACTTGTTTTAGTAAATAATGCAGGGGTTACAAATTTGGATTCATGTTCACAGCATGGGAGTAGAGCAACCATCCTTTATCTGGGTTTTGGATTGGCTATGTTAAAATAGACATTAAGCACATACAAGCGGAGTTCAATAATTAATGACTTCTTTCAGTTATAAATGCCAAAGGAAACAAAAAATCCTTTTAAATGTAGAATTGACAAACTAATTTAAAAAAAAAAAAAAAAATCGCCCTTTCCCTTTCATGGTGTCCCAAGCATAGGGAATAGGGATTAAATTGTTGTTTGGCTGCTTCAAAGAGGTTTCATGCAAAAGCAGTTGCAACAGATGTAGCAACTGCCTTTCAAAGGCATATTCTACCTTGCTGATATTGACTTTTTAAAGGAAATGATGAAACTATAACTCCTTGAAGTGTATTTTAGGTTTGGTCGCCAAAAGAGTTGTGGTATTGCTTACCAAAAGTTGGGATTTTTTGGTTACTTACAATTATATTAAGAGTTACTGAACTGATGATTAACTGAAACTTGGGCAATTGTACAGAACTGTTGTACATTATAAACTTTGCAAGTAGGCATGTTCATTGTCTCACTGGAGCCTTGCCTTATCAAGTCTTCTACTGTGCTTGTCATGCCTGTCGTCTTTCTTCCATGTCTCTTAGAATTTGTTTTGCTTCAATTATACGAACTTTGTCTAAAAAATACACTTCAAATATACATCTTGTTTTGCAGCTATTATTCAAACTTAATCGTCCCTTTGAGGTCGCTTCACGGGGTTATTCATTTATAATTGGCTTTTCAAAGGCATTGGCACTGCATGAGGTATTTAATATTTTGTTCCATTTTCACTTACAGTGGTACTAATGCTTTTTTTAAGCTTCTTTTGAAAGGTTATTAATTCTGATCTTTTTACTTATCTTTTCTTGGTGTTCTTTCCAGATTATGTTACCCTTCTGTATGCGTGAAGTTTGGGTAATAACTGCTTGCTTGGCTTTAATCAATGCAACTGCTTCTCATCATAGTGATGGAAAAATGGCACCTGATATTGAGAAGGAGTTTTACCGCCTTCAGGGTGATCTTTATTCACTATGCCGGATTAAGGTAAAATTTCACGACTCTGTGACTTCCAAAATCTGTACTTGGTAATGTCTTGCATACAGTGTAACTTGGTCAACAGATTTAATTGCTAAAGTGTTAGTCACATCTCTCCTAAAAGCTTAAGCCATTAGGGAGGGATAACTTTATTATTTACATTGACTTATTTTCTTTCAATGTGCCCCCTCATGTGTGGCCGAATTGACTTTGAAGTGGTGAAATATGTGGCACTATTAATTTATTTTGGCAGCGGTGAGATTTGAACTGAGGATCATTACTTGCTTTAATACTATGTTAAAGTGTTAACCCCATTTCACCTAAAAGCTTAACTTATTAGAGAGGGGGACAACTTTGTTATTTATGTTGACTGATTTTCTCTCAAAAGTAATCAACATCTTCAACTGACAATGGGGTTTGAAGGAGAAAATAGTTGTCCAGACATCTTTCTATGTTTCTAGATGTCTTGATGCTTTATTTTGCACTTCCATTTCTGGTTGTTTTCCCTGTGACAGATAGCATGCACTTTTATTATAAGGAAACAAATGTTACGCATTTCATCTAGTTTTATCTGGCTACAAGTTCAATGTTAAGCTGCTGCTTATTAAATTGTACTTTTACTTCTGGCAGTTCATGAGGCTTGCATATTTAATTGGTTATGGATCGGATATAGAAAGGAGTCCTGTCAACAGGTAAGGCAACATTTTTGCACTCCAATTCTATTTGAATCTATTTGAATACTGGTTGCTGGCTGGTTATGCCATTGATAGTAGTAATCTTAGCATCACAGAGTTCGTCTGTATTTCACTATGGTCCTCCAATTTCCTTGCCCCTTAGGGAAAAAGCAGCAGCTTAATTTGCATTCCACAGTAAAGAGACTTTTTTTTGGTAATTGCAGTGAAGAGACTTAACTTGAGTCTTATTAAGTTACCTATCAAACAAATAAAAAGAAGGCCCTCCAACTTCCTCTGTTTTAAATATATTTGTGTTTGAGCAGTGCTTCACTCAGCTTGCTACCTTGGCCCAAGCCAGCTGTATGGCCTTCTGTTCCCCCTGATGCTTCATCCGAGGTGCTTGTGAAAGAAAAGGTGAGGTTTATTGATATTATTAACTAGTTAAAGAGCTGGTAAATATGTGAATTGATGGAAATTAAATTAACCGACTTTGTGATTATTTCAAGTATACCTTGACTGATACTTAGGTTCTTTGTTTTTAATGATTCAATGTCTGTGCTGATTGTTTCAAATGTCTTTATTCATGTCAGATAAAGTTAATTACATCCAATTCAATTCACAATTTGATGTCCCACCTCTAAGGTGGCCCTGTGACGTTCTAACAAAATAGGCCTATTTTGTCCAGAACTGAAAGCTTCTCCGGAAAATATAATTGTTTTAGACCTTGCTAGTAAAAATCAGTTATTGCAATCATCCCTCCTGTGAGCTGAGGAGCTTCTTTGTCAGCTCTTAGACTTCGGATTCATGGTAGAGATAACTAATTAACAGTGTGCAATAAATAATTTCGACATTTTAGTGGTTGAACTTCTGCCATGTCACCAATTTGGACCCTATGATATTTGGAGGATTTTAAAGATCTGGTTGTCATATGTGTTCTGTTTTTGAAAATTTGTGCTACTTTCCTTGTCAGAGCTTGTGTCCTTGCATTTAATTCTCAGAATCTCTGGCTAATGTGGCTTAAGTTGTGAGTGACTATAATCGACTATATCTAGTGTGGTCAATTATTTCTGATACTGCCTTGCTACAGTGACATGCCAATAGTGCAGTTTTAAGTAATCCCTTTCAAAATTATGATCATCATCACTGTTAGTTGTTAGTTTTCTACTAATTTGAATTTCTTTTTCAATTGAGAATTTTATCATTCATATATTCCTTAAATCCTTGCAGATGATTCTTCAAGAAACACCAAAGGTTAAGCACTTTGGTATTCAGAGGAAGCCATTACCTCTTGAGCCATCTGTACTTCTGCGTGAAGCTAATCGCCGGAGGGCTTCTCTTTCTGCTGGAAATGTGTTTGAATTATTTGATGGTCACTCAGGTTTTGATGGGTAATGGAATTTAGTAATTTTAATGCAATATAATGATTTATTCTGTTTGAAGAAATGCTTAATTTATGCGGCGGAAACAACCTAGTTGGCGGTTCGAGTGTGTTTTAAAGTGTTCTGAGGTGCTTTAAATTGATTTGGAAGCAAGTGCAACAGTTGTTGCTAAGCTTCACCTTTTCTAACAGTTCAAGAAGATAGCTAATATATATACATATATATAATTTGTGCAAGGATGCATACTTCTTTATCTTCAGATCCTTTGAATCCTTTTCAGCCTGTCTCCGTGTGTACGTCTTTATCTTCAGAATCTTTGTGTTATTTTTGAAGTCCTAATCCAGTTGTTACATGCTGCCAGCTCAGGTTCAGATGCATCTTCAAAGATGTCCCCATCAGCTAAAGTACATACAATTTCTATGTCAAGAACTAATTCTTCCCCGGGAAACTTTGACGGCTCCATTGATCGACCAATGAGACTCGCAGAGATATATGTTGCTGCCGAGCATGCTCTGCAGAACACAATTTCTGATCCCAGTCTTTTGAAGTCACTTTCATCTGTAGAGGAGTTTGAGGTACTTGTTAAAACAGACTAGATTCCAAGTATCTGCTTAGAGAGAAGACAAAAGCTGTTTTAGTGTCTAGGTTTGCAAGATGCCTTCATTACAATTTCTCATGGTCAATGTACACTAGTACACACCCATGATATCAACATGATGACTTGTTTAACCATGTCCACCACATCCCTTATATACAAATAATGAGATACTTGTGAAACATTTGAATTATTATTAGATACCCTAAGTTGGATTTAGTCTATTTTGGAAGTACTGATACTGCCACTAGTTCTTTTTAAGATTCGTCAGTGTTTTATTTCCAAGCAAATGTATAGCTCCTGGGGCTTTGCCCTGTTTTTTGGGTTCATGATTCTAAGTGCAATATTTGGCTACCGTTTTGATCTTTAGATACTGTTGACGGCTGAATATCTTGTTATGTGTGATGTGCATGTAATACAATGCTATCCTGAATTTTGTTCCTGTCAGCAAAAATATCTGGAGCTGTCAAAGGGCGCTGCTGATAATTATCACCATTCGTGGTGGAGAAGGCATGGAGTTGTCCTTGACGGTGAAATCGCAGCGGTATTCTATAAACATGGGAATTTCGATCTTGCTGCAAAGTCATATGAGAAAGTTTGCGCTCTTTATGCTGGTGAAGGATGGCAAGATTTGTTGGCTGAAGTCCTTCCCAATTTAGCTGAGTGTCAGAAAATACTGAATGATCAAGCTGGCTATTTATCATCTTGTGTGAGATTGCTTTCACTAGATAAAGCCTTGTTCTCAACCAAGGAACGACAGGCTTTTCAGGCAGAAGTTGTTCGTCTCGCGCATAGTGAAATGAAGCACCCTGTGCCCCTGGATGTGTCATCTTTGATAACATTTTCTGGAAATCCTGGGCTGCCATTGGAACTATGCGATGGTGATCCTGGCATCCTCTCTGTAACTGTTTGGAGTGGCTTTCCTGATGATATAACTCTTGAATCACTTAGTCTCACCCTGATAGCTACCTATAATGCTGATGAAGGTGTTAAGGTAAGATTCAGTTTTAAGTTTGCATTGCCACTACTTTATATAAGATGCATCCATAGCGTTCCTAATATTTATCTATTCTCATTTTCAGGCTATTAGTAGCTCTGCAGCTACCATATTAAAGCCTGGCAGAAATATGATCACCCTTCCCCTACCTCCACAGAAACCAGGTTCTTATGTCTTGGGGGTTCTTACCGGGCAGATTGGTCAATTGAGATTTCGATCTCACAGTTTTTCTAAAGGGGGACCTGCAGATAGTGATGATTTTATGAGTTATGAGAAGCCAACAAGACCCATCTTAAAGGTTTTGTTCGTATCGTTTAGTGAAAAATCGAAATATTTTTGTGACTCTTGTGATGAGTATGAGGAGTAATCATCATACCATTATACTTTTAAGTTGCTACTTTTTCTAGTAGTCTCCCATTCAATGTGTAGTGGAGTAGTTTGTGACTTGGGATCACTTAGTTATTTAAACATCTAACAATGTATTTCCATTCTTAGGTGTTTAAACCAAGGCCTCTGGTTGATCTTGCTGCAGCCATTTCATCTGCTTTGCTAATTAATGAAACTCAGTGGGTCGGGATAATTGTTAAGCCAATTAACTACACCCTTAAGGGTGCTGTTTTGCACATTGACACGGGTCCTGGTTTGAGGATCGAGGAATCTCATGCCATTGAAATGGAGAGGTATGCTGATGTATCAAAAAATTCAGCAGACTTGGGTCTCTCAGATGTTGCTAGAAATGAGGGTTCTGGTATTACTGAAGAACTTAAGCAGTTAGCTCTTCAGGGTGGCAGAATAGAGTTGCCAGAATGGGCAAGCAGTATAACTTCTGTTCTATGGATTCCAGTGCGTGCAATTAGTGAGAGTCTATCTAGAGGAACAAATGCAGGTTAAAAAAATGATACAGACTTCTTGTGGTTTTCATATGTTGCTAAAATTTATGCTGTGTTCAAGTGCTCAATGAATATGCTAAATGTCTTCTGTGGGCAGCTGTCCCTCTCCAACAGAGTATTGTGGATGGATTGAGGACAATAGCTCTGAAACTTGAGTTTGGAGTATCACATAATCAAACATTCGATAGGTACTGCTAATCGCTTCCATTTCTCTTCCTGATTTCCATGCATATTTAGTCAGATTAGTTTCTGTTAGCCCAAATTTTATCTGAAGCACCTGGAATTGATTTACAGGACTTTAGCTCTGCATTTCACCGATCCTTTCCACGTGAGTACACGTGTTGTAGACAAATGCAATGATGGTACTTTACTTCTGCAGGTATTATCCCCTTTCTTGCATAACTAGTTTTTAAGCACGACTCTATTTATTATTATTATTATTATTATTATTATTATTATTATGCGGGAGAATGGCACTGTTCAGGACTGTCTTACGATTCCATTATCCGTGTCCAGCATGTTGATTAAAAGTTTATTAAGGCTGCATGCATGACCGGCATTGGGATCCATGCTTAGAAGGAAGAAGGGGGGGGGGAAATGATATATAAATCTGGCTCTAATGGAATAATGGAATGACTAAAATTTCGAGGTGGGGCTAGTGCTCACCTGTTTGTATTATTTCATCTATAAAATCTTCTTTCCATTCTTTTTGCAGGTGATAGTGAACTCTCAAGTGAAGGCCTCATTGACTATCTATGATGCTTGGTTGGATCTTCAAGATGGTTTTGCTCACACTGGAGAAAGTAATGGGAGACAAGCTTCTGGCTTCTTTCCACTCATTGTTTCCCCAACATCCAGAGCAGGAATGCTATTCAGCATATGCTTGGCAACTACAACTGCTGAAGGTATACTTATTTCATCTTCTGATTTATGCTACTGATTATAATCTAATAAAGTAGGTACATATATCGAGTTTTAATTGCAAAATATTGGCATCATTTTGTGTGCATGCATGAAACGAACTTATGCAAGCCTTTGTGACTTGTGATATATATTGGAGCAATTGTTTCGCAATGCATAAGATTATGTGGACATTTAGAAATTTATAAAGATCAATGTTTTTATGAGTTGGTTCTACAAGTCTATCCAAGCATCTTCCTGTCCATGCTTTTGGGTCAAGTTCAATGAAATCCTTGCAGCCTTGCTCAAGCCTGCCTCATAACTTAAACATGGTGATCAAGCACTGCCTGGTTCGATTGGCAATCTCTCTCTCTCTCTCTCTCTCTCTCTTTCCCTCTTTCTCGAATAATGACTGAGGATGTTGTAGTGCGATCCAAGAATTACAGGCATTTGCACCAATTTAACCTTTAGTTCTTGGTTAACTATATGATGTGAAGCTGTTGTTAGAAAGCTACTTTTGGCCTTTGATCAAACAGTTACTTTATGTTTATTAAAACATCTTGTAAGTTGAAAAAATTATTGGAAGTTGATGATATTGCTTTTATTATTATTTTTTTCCTAGTTCCAGAGTAATCAGGAACATCTTTTAGAGTAACCAAAGAAAGAAGATTATGTATGACACCTCTTTGCTGAAGTGTGGTTTCTAGTAATTGTGTCAGGATGCAGCAAAGGAAAGATTAAGGGAGTTGTGGTTGATTTCAGCTTATTTAAATAATCCATTCTAGTTGTTAGTGATTTCCTTATAAACTGAAAGGCCTTGGTGTCCCCAAAATATTGTTTCTTAAAGATGATTGTCAAGAGTACTTCCTTTGTCCCATAATTTTTTCTGTCAACGACAAGTGTTAAGTGTTCTTTCTGCCCAAATGATAAGAGCACTAGTTTTCTGGTCTATGCCCCTTCATCTCATGGGAAGGAGTGTGTCCTGCGGAGTCTCGTGTTTAACTCATTAAAGCATTAACATATTGCCCTACGACTTGGCATCGCTTTTTCACATTTAGCACCCATTTTGATGTCTAAAAGATTATCATTTAATTGTATGGATGGGTGATCAGATTTGAGGGAGATGATTTGACCGTTTGAGAACAATGTTGAGTATCTATGAAGCACGGATATTTCAAATTAGATTCCGTATTCGTATCAGATACTTAGGGAATACGGATATGACTCAGATACGGCCGGATACGGCGTATCCCAATTTTTTATTTTAAAATTTGCATAGAATACAGTAAGGATACGGCTGGGATACGAGGAGGATACGGTGGGGATCTAAATATAATATTTCAAACTTTTTTGGGGAATAAAATTGATATGATAAATTTTAATAAGTATCAAACTGTAATTAACTAAAATATAACTTAATACTTATTCTTCTGTTCTGCTATAACTGAAACGCACAAAGGAAAAAAATATTTATATTTGTGTTTTGATACTTTTTTTATATTTGTGTTTTGTATATGAATGATGTTGGTATTTTTGAATGAATGATGTTAATTTATGGATTGAACGGTATTTTTTATGCTATATAATTGTTATTTATATAATGTTTGATAGTATATAGATGCTATCTTCCAAAATATTTTAAATAAAAATTATATTTTATTTAATTTTTTTGCCGTATCTTCGCCGTACCCGTATTTTCGTTTTTTAAAAATTGCGGTATCCCATAACCGTATCCGTGCTTCATAGTTGGGTATTATCTTCTTATGCTACGGTCACCGGATGCTAGCAAGGTGGGAATCCAGGCCAGTATGGCGCAAAAGAGAGATTGTAAAGAGAAGGTAGTTCTGTGATGGTGGCAGTGGTGCTGATTTCCTTGGGAAGGAAATACAGGTGTATATAGGGACAGGAGTACTTTAGCATCTGCCTAGTAGGGATTTAGCCCTATGTTGGTGCGGTCCTATGGTAAGGAGGTCTCTTGGTGATCTCTCTCTAAACTGTTTAGGGAAGTCTCGACAAATCCCTTAATTTTAGCCATCAAACCACTTGACCTGATGATCCCACTTGTAAGTGAAGGTTCCTCGTTGGAGGAAAATGCCTATGCCTTTCTTTGGATCCTCTCAATATCACATGGGAGGCATCTTCCTTTTGTTTGGGTCCTCCCTCAGTGACACCTTTTGGAGGCTTCCTCCTTTTGCCTCTTCTTAGTGCTAGCGTCTCTTGAGTCTTGGTAATGTAGCCTAGGTACCCACGTTATGTTGTTTCCTTTTTCTCTACGAGGAATTAGTTAGCTCCACGCCACTGCGCCCCCCCCCCCCCACCAAAAAAAAAAAAAAAAAAAAAAAGGAAAAAAAAGTCCAGCTGATGGGTTACTGGGAACATTTGTCTTGTGTGAAATTCTGGCATAAAAGTGGGGTACCTACGTGACTCTGATAATTTGCCACAAAATATCCTACGGGCAGGATCTCGTCTCAGAATGTTTGAATATGCTGCGTAAAATCTAGGCTGTTGTGTTCTTCCAGCCTTCTTTGTAAATGCATGCTTACTTTTAAACCAAGAAAACAATACTTCTCTTTCAGATGAAGCCAAGGCATTGCATGGAGATAGTGTTTTAAATATCAGATATGGAATTTCTGGCGATAGAACTATTGGAGCACACGCCCCTCTGGCCATGGACCCTAACATGCCTGAGGACTCTAAGCAGTATCTGATCTTCAGGAGTGCTCTTGTTTTACAACGGCCTGTCCTGGACCCTTGCCTGGCAGTTGGTTTTCTTCCTCTTCCTTCAGGTGGTCTCAGAGTTGGGCAGCTTGTTACGGTGCAGTGGAGGATTGAGCGGTTAAAGGATTTTGAGGACAATGTCTCTGACAAAAATGTAAGTAATAAGAGTCTCTTCACTTTTATTTTATTTTAGTTTTTGTTTTCCTTTTTTGTAAACGCTTCATTTGTCTCACCAGAAAATAAGATTTTTGATGAATCTTTTCAAAGAAAAATATTTGTAGAACCCCCCCCCCCCAAAAAAAAAAAAAAATAAATAAATTATAATTGTTTGGTAAAAAAAATTGAAAAATAAATATCGATTTTTTCTTTTTTTATTTTTTTATTTTTTTGGAAATAGCCTACATAATTGACACTAATTCTTACCGTTAAATTAAATACGGAAAGAAAACAGAGAGGACTCACCATTGACATATAACTCTCTTTAAATTCAAAATTTAAATCATTTGTTTTTGGATAAGTACCAGAAACATTCCTCTGCTTATAAAAAACAAATTTCAGAATAAAATGTAGGAATTTGTTTTCGTATTCCAGAAACATAGAATTTTTTCATAAAAAAAATTGAAATTACTAAGTAAAGAAACAACTCAATTTTTATTTTCCCATAAATTATTTTCCTCCTGCATTATCCAACAAAACAAACAGAGCCTGAAAGTTATATTAGTATGGTGGGTTTCTATACTCTTTTTGATAGTCTTGTCTAAAAATGAGCTGAAGTTCGCTATAATAGAGTCTGTAAGCCGAGTTAGTATGGCAAGGAAGTTGCCTTCTGTATTTCAGTGTTATTATGTGATGGACATAGTGACGTATTCTCTTTCACCTTTTATAGTGATTTAACTGAAGTTCGCTATAATAGAGTCTGTAAGCCAAGTTAGTATGGCAATGAAGTTGCTTTATGTATTTCAGTGTATGTGATTGACACAGTAACGTATTCTCTTTCACCTTTTCTAGTGAGTTAACTGAAGTATTCTTACGTTCCTCTGATGTTTTTGTTTTGTGTAAATTAAATGAAAACAGTCGTGAAGCTTTGTTATGCACAAACAGAAATCAATGAGAAGAGAAAATATATTTTACGTAAGAGGCCTGTGGTATAAAGATAACCGAGCCACTCAACGCTTTGTTATTTTTGCCACAAAGAAAGCTTTTGGATTTTCTTCATGCATTCAGATAATATTCAATCAGAGATTAGGAAGTCTCGAACTTTCTAGAGTATCTATGTTGCAACTAGTATTTTGTGTTTTCTCTGCTTGAGCTGTACAAGATTAATTTCTCGTACACAGTGCTTGAGTAAGTTTACATTAACTCTAAAATTCTTACATTTTTATGACAAGTAGGACGTACATACCTGAGGTTTTTTGGTATGTAAATCTTGGGGGCAAAAATTGTTGAAACCTTTGTTCTTATCTCACAAGTTTTCCTTGTAAATACAATTCTGTGTATAGGCACTTTGCGGCTACAAGAAATTATGATGTGCTTTGTGAATTTGTAAACTTGTTTCTTTTCCAACAGGATGAGGTGTTGTATGAAGTTAATGCCAGTTCAGAGAACTGGATGATTGCTGGGAGGAAAAGAGGGCATGTTCCACTCTCAGCAGACCAAGGTATATGAAATTATTATTATTATTATTATGACCAACTCCTCTAGCTAGAATCCGCATTTTCATGATTTACTATGACAAAAACTTGTTCCTGTAAATGGATTGGTGAAATCTGGTGGTAAAAAGATGAGAATACCACTGAGTCACAATTCCCGTGTGCATCATCAATTACCAAAGAACCATCCAGAGGATAAGTTGAGGGGGAAATGCGAAGATGATGATGATGATTATTATTATTATGATGATAGTAACAGATAGTTTTTCATTTGTTTTCCTTCTCAAAGTGCAAGAACCGACCAAGAACACAGTAATTTCTTCCCCAAGGAAACTAACAATCTCTTATATTGTTACAGGTTCTAGGATAGTCATCTCAATATTATGTGTACCACTCGTAGCAGGATATGTTCGTCCACCTCAACTTACCCTGCCAAATGTTGAGGCGGCAAATATAAGTTGCAATCCGCCTGGACCTCATCTGGTCTGTGTGTTGCCTCCAGCTCTCAGCTCTTCTTACTGCATACCAGCGGCATGATAATACTGGAGGCCATCTTTTCCTTTACGGAATTTGTTCCTACATTTGATGAAAATTTATTTGTCGGGAGATGAAGTCGGACGGCCATCTTTTTTCATTCTCCGAGGAATTTGTAAATTTTTATTAGTTTTCCAAAATTTTGAAATTGTTTAATTTGATACTGGCAGTTGGTTGAGTGCTGAGGCATAGGCTGCTGTGTAATGTGTTGCCTCATGTACAGTGGACTTTTTGAGCTTGTACAATAGTGTAGATGTTGAAAATTACAGAGCAATTCTCTTCTATTTTCTTGACACTTACGGACACTGATTGAACAAAAAATAAAATAAAATAAAATGAGGGTAAGACGAGTTTTACATGGCTACTGAATATGTATCATCTGATGCTCAATGTGTTGATAGAATGGGCATATTTATAGTCTGATGGGAGGAAATCCCGGAAGAGCTTCACTTTTTTCAATGAGAGAGTACCTCACGGTGACGAGGAATATATTTTATGTAGATTTTGGAATCTTTGGCGATGGGACCGTAAACAAATTAAATATTTTATCGATCATTTGTGATTCAGTTAAATGCTTGTTTAAATAAAAGGAGTTTGAGTTCGTTTTTCAAACTAAATATTAAATAAACAAGAGAAGCT
>QLOD02000030.1:17962289-17985521 GCA_003260245.2 Sideroxylon spinosum
TTCAGTTAAATGCTTGTTTAAATAAAAGGAGTTTGAGTTCGTTTTTCAAACTAAATATTAAATAAACAAGAGAAGCTTGGAAAAAGCTAAACTAACTGGATAAGGGTTGTGAATTAGTTTGTCTACTGTTCGTGAACACATTGGTATGTAGTTCGTTCGCATGTTGGTTAGGTGTTTGTTAACATGTTTATAGATTAGGTAGGTTGTCTGTAAGGTTTAAATGTCTTGAAGTTTTATTAGTCACTTAGATTAGATGTAAGTTGGTTCTTTAATTTACATTTTTGTTTGTTGAGTTAGAAAATGTTATTTGTTTGTTTATTAACAAAAAATTTGTTTATTTGTTATGTTTTATTTATTTATTTTTAACTCAGGGTGTTTGGGTCAACTTGCGCGCACCTCGACTAAGCCTTGGGATCTAGAACTTAATGACCGGGTAAATATTCAGTAGTCTTGAGGAGAGTTTTATTAAGAGTCTCTTAAGCAAGTTTCATGTTCAAGCTTGTCAATGAAACTAATAAACAAGTTTAAAAAATAATACTTCGAACTTGTCCAAAATTCAGTTCGAGCAACGAACTTAAAAAACAAACATGGATATGATACTGGAATTAGCTTTAACTTGTTTGTAGTTTGATTTGATGGTGTACTTGTTATGTAATTTTTTAGTTACCCTCAAAGCCGGAAGAAGCAGTGTTTATAATATTTTTAAAATCATTAAGAGAAAATATAAAGATTGGATGAATATACTAATTAAAAATTGATATGATTTGATTTTGAAATAAATTAATTATTTAATATATCTTCTAAAATTTCAAGATATTAAGTGTGAACTCGATCGGACAATTATAAATTCATACAGAACACCTATTATAGGATAGAGGCCGCGAATTCATTGATAACAAAATATTTATTTGTATTGGTAGGAAATGACTTCATGTGTTATTTGTCCGATTTATCAAATTATTCAACACCAATTGCAGAAATTTAATTCAGGAGTATACGTAAGCACGCATGAATTCCAGCTGTGTTTTGCAAATTGCAAAATCGGATAATAGTGCAATAATTGGTATGGTATATGAAGACACTAGGCTTCTTATCGTGGGATAGAGCTGCCCAGCAAAATTATTAAATTAAGTTACATGGTGATGGAGATCCCCCAACTTTTGACTCAATATTGGCAACTTTTGACTCAATATTGGCACCGTGTGTCTGTAAATTTATTTCAAACGAGTTAATTTTGTTTATTAAAAGTTAAATTTTTATTATATTTCTTTTGACATAATTTGTATGCGCTTCTTTAAAAATATAAAAAAAAATATTTAAAAATAAAAAAATTCCCGTTTCGAGCAAAATAAATCAACTTATTTAGCCATAATGAGTCAGTATTACCTAGCTACCTTAAATTAAAAAAAAAAAATCACATTGAAATCCGCAGCTAACTATGAAAAAAGAACAAAACAATAAAAAAATAAGAAATATACATAATTTAGGCAACACAACCATAAATTGATAAAATAATAATCAAAATTATTATAATGTATTTTATTATCATCAATAATTAATCTCTATATAGGCATATAAAGAGGATCAGATTGACCCAGACCGAACCCAAGTTTTGTTGAATGCATGCGTTAAAGTTATATATTAGATGATGAACTGATTTTTTTTTAAACGAAAAATTCTTATTTAGTTTATCTAAATTTTCTTTATTTCTTATGGATGTATGTGTTTCTAGTGATGAATATAATTCTTGACTGATTAATGAACTAGATTCATGTGTATGAAAGTGTTTCATACACATGAGATATGGATTTAAGTATTAATCAATCTAGATTCGTTCGTAGTTAGTAATGAGATGGAGACATTTCAATTGAAAGACTGTAACATTTTAGATTTTTATATGATAGAATGATTTATTTCAATAATTAGAGTTTTAGAGTTTGAATCTAAAGTACTGGTGTGAAAGATACTGAAGGGATAATAATAAGAAACACTTCTAAACTATGCTATCTACATTGGTGTATTTCTTATGTTCACTTTAAGCAATTGCTCTAAATCTTGAGATAGTGATAGATACTATTTTATGTAATGATGACTTTAATTCATCAGGAGTGAGATTCATTGTCATTAGGCCACGACCTCAGTGTTTTGAGAAATCATTGCATAAAATTGGGAAGCATAAACTATCAAGAAGGAATCCACAATCTCATTTAAGATAGGGATATTATCCATATTAAGAATATTAACTAATGACTTCCATAGTTACAACATTACCTGAGGGAAATGTTTGTGGATCGGAAGCTAAGATGTCTAAAAATAAGTTGGAATATTAGTTATTACGGAAGAGATTTTAATTTTGAATTTTGGAGCTGCTCTTTGTTTTTGAGATATAACTCTTAATGGACAGCTTTAAAAATTTTGATTTTTGGTGTGTGAAAAGAAGACTTATAATGATATAACTTTTGTAGTTTAAATTTCTTCAAAGTCTAAATGAATTATAGTGAAACAGTAGCCTAAATTGGAAACATTGATTCAAAATGTAAGAAAAAGCTATTTGGAGCTACTCTTGGTGTGGAGGCTACATCTAAAGATCAAACCGTTGGATAAAGCTCAAATTTGGCCAAACTATAGTTTACTTACATTTCTACAAATTCATTAATCTTATGCAATGTCAGAAATGAAAACGGTCACAAATGTATCTTAGAAAATCTAAAACTAAAAGCCAGCATTGGAAGCAAAGAAATTTACTTTTTTTTTAAAAGCAAAAGTGTCTTTTCACTTAGTAACAGCCAATTGGGGATTTTTTTTCCTATAAAGAGAGCCTCAAATTTAAATTTAAGGAAAATAAGAAAAAGAAAGAAAGAAGCACTTACAAGGAGAAATGAGAAAGTTCATCATTTTCCAAACAAAGAGTGATTTCTTCTGATATTTGTGCTTTATCTTTTATACTCGACTTCTGCGAGTTTCTTTTTTATTTGATTGAGTTTTAAACTCATCATTGTTACTGTAAGAGAGGGAACTTTATAACCCTCTTATTTTGTAAGACTTGGGTAAGCTCTTGTTATTTTTGGTTCAAGTGTTAGAACCAAGAAAAGAGATATTCTTTGAGAGAGACTTATGGAGTGATTTGGGGATAGAATCGCTAGGTGTGAGTGATTTGGAGATAAAATCACTTGGGAAAGATTTTTAGCATCTTGAGAAATTATTGGTGGGACAAGTTGTTTAAAGAATAGTGGAGAAATCTCGAAAAAGGCCTTGGGGAGTCGATCTAGATAACATTGAAGCCGAACCATTATAATTTGATTATGTTTACTTTTCTTTCATTCTCTTTATTTTTATTTTAAATACTAACACTCACTTTTCATCCAAAAATATTTGAATATTTTTTTTACATGTATTTCATATTTGATTATCCTTTTAGTTTTAACATAATTGTCTTAGGGGTTGAAATTTTTATTTGTAAAACCTTTTTAAGCAACCCTATTCACCCCCCTTTAGTATTATTATTTGGGACAACAATTGGTATGAGCAAGGGCTCTCGTTTTTTTACTTAACCGTCTAAGAGTTAAGATCATGGCAACCTCTTCTGCTGCCTCCAATTTTAAAGGCCAATCCACATATCGACTTCCTTTGTTCAATGGAACAAATTATAATTATTGTAATGCTAGAATGGGAATTTACATTCAAGCCATTTACTATGGCTCATGGAAGGTTATATCTAATGGACCATATGTTCCTTCTAAACCATAGATAATAAGATTGTTCCTAAGGATGAGAGTGAATGACCAAAAGCCGATGAAACTAAAATCCAATTAAATGCTAAAGCTATGAACATGTTATATTGTGCACTTGATCCTAATGAGTTTAATAAAATTTTTATATGCAAAACCACTAAAATTTGCATGCTTGTCCATCATTATGAATTGCTTAAAATGAAACCAGATGAGTCCATTCTGAAACTTTTTACTAGATTTACCGATATTATAAATAGTTTGAAATCTCATGGTAAAATCTATAATTACGTTGAAATGGTGAGAAAAATTCTTAAGTCTTTGTCAAAAGGATGGGAACCAAAGGTGACGGCTATCTAAGAAGCTAAAGATCTCACAAGATTGAGCCTAGATGAACTCTTGAATTCCTTTATGACCCATGAGATTACGTTAATGGCTAATGACAAAGAAGACATCAAAAAGAAGAAAGGAATTGCTTTCATGTCCACATTTAATGGTAAAAGTGTTGACACATCTAGTGATAAGATGATGATGACATTGCTATGATCGCTAGACAATTCAAAAGATACATTAACAAAAAGAAATAAGGTGGAAAAAAAGTTCATAAGAAGAAGACAATCAAAGGAGACTCAACTAAAAACGAAGTTATCATTTGCTACAAATATGAAAAGCCCGATCATATCAAGCCCGAATGTCATTAACTTAAAGAGTTATAAAAAGGACAAAAAGAATACAATGGTGGAAACTTGAGGAGATAGCGATGATCGTTCCTCCGATTATGAGTCACATGGAATTACAAATATTTGTTTCATGGCTCAAGAAGAGGAGAATGAGGTATGTGAATTTTCTAATCAATTTACTTATGATGAACTTTTCAACACTTTTGAAGATTTATATCACGAGCTTAAGAAAATTGCCTTAAAGAATGTTTCTCTGAAAAAGATAGACTTTTCTCAAGAAAATGATGTCTTGAAGAAATAAAATGAATTTTTGAAAAAGATCTTGAAATAAAAATCTCGATGCAAAATGATTTCCAAAAAGAAAATGAAAACTTAAAAAAGCAAGTAAAGGAATTAACAAAATCTCTTACAAAATTTTGTTAAAGGAAATGAAAACTTAAGTTTGATTCTTGGTAAACAAATATGTTTTTTTAACAAAAATAGAATTGGTTTTTTTATCTTTTCTAAAAAGTAAAAATTTTACAAGAATTTGTTCTGTAAAACAACATCTTCTAGTAGTCATCATTCTACTTGTCATTATTGCAATAATAAAAGACATATTATTCATTCATACCCTTATAGCAGAAAGACTTATAGTGGACACAAAATGATGTGGGTTCCAAAGAAGAAAATAAATGACGCTATATCAGCCTTCAAGGACAAAGACTTGTAGTGGACACAAAATGATGTGGGTTCCAAAGAAAAAAATAAATGACTATATATCTAACCTTCAAGGACCCAAGAAGATTTGGGTACCAAAAGTTAATGGTTGATTTTCTCTTGTAGGTTTGCTTGAAATCTAAATCAAAAAGTGAAAGCTGATTCCTTGATAGTGCTTGCTCAAGGCATATGATGAGGGATGCAACTATGTTCGCTTGTTCATCTTCTAAAAAATATAGGATTTGTCATTTTCAGAGACAATAGTAAAGGAATCATTATTGGTATATGTAATATTGGTAAAACTTTATTCCCTACCATTAAAAATGTATTATTAGTTGAAGGTGTAAAACATAATTTGCTCAGTATTGGTCAATTATGTGTTAAAGATAATCGTGTCATATTTGACCATTCACATTGCATCATAGAGAACATTAAAGGCCACAAAACATTATTTGTAGGGCATAGACATGAAAATATTTATTTTGTTTATTTAGATGATTCATCTTTGAGGGATGTCAAATTTTTTTCAATAATGAGTGATAATAGTTGGTTATGGCATAGATGACTTGGACATGTTAGCATGGATTTAATTTTAAAACTTTCTAAATATGACTTAGTTGTTAGTTTACCCAATATCAAATTTGAAAAAGATAAATTATGCAATGCATGTCAATTTAGAAAACAAGTTAGAACATCTTTCAAATCTAAATATATGGTTTCAGCTTCTAGGCCATTAAAACTATTACACATGGAACTATTTGGCCCTACTAGGACTTTAAGTCTTAGGGGAAAATCATGTACATTTGTGAGAGTTGATGATTATTCTAGATTTACATGGGTAGAATTTCTAGGTCATAAGGATGAAACTTTTCATGCTTTTATAAAACTTTGTGGACTTCAAATTGAAAAAGGATTTTTTATTTCTTCAATTAGAAGTGACCATGGTAGAGAACTTGAAAATTCTTCTTTTGAAAAATGTTGTAATGAACATGGTATAGACCATAACTTCTCAGTTCGTAGAACTCCTCAACAAAATGGTGTAGTTAAGAGGAAGAATTGGACTCGTAAAGAAATCGCTAGAACTATTTTTTGTGAAAGAAATCTACCAAAATACTTTTAGACCGAGAAGGTTAGCACCTCTTTTTATATTGTAAATCGAGTAATGATTAGACACATTTTAAAGAAAACTCCATATGAGCGATGGAAAGGTAAAAATATAATATTAGCTACTTACATGCACTTGGTTGTAAATGTTCTATTTTGAATAATAATGAAGATAACCTAGGCAAATTTGATGCTAAATTAGATGAAGCAATATTTCATAGATATTCTACTTCTAGCAAAGCTTATGGAGTGTATAATAAAAGAACTTTAGTTCTAAAAGAATCTATTCATGTTGCATTTGATGAATCTAACAAATTTTCTTCCAAGAATATTGAAAACGATGATGATATAAGATTAGAACAAATAATGAAAAGCATTACTATTCAAGAAGAAGAAATAAAATCAATAAAGGAAGATAAAGAAAAACCATCACCCATAAAGAATTCTTCAAAACTTAATGAGTTCAAGAATAAAAGAGTGGAGATATGGTCATAATCATTCTAAGGATTTAATAATTGAAGATCATCCAAAGATATAACACTCACTTATCTCTTAGAAATATTTCTAATAATCTAGCTTTTTATTCTCAAATTGAGTCTATATGTTTTCAAGAAGATGAAAATGATGAAAGTTGGATTTTAGCTATGCAATAAGAGCTTAATCAATTTGAAAGAAACAAAGTTTGAAATTTAGTCCCTAGACCTAATGATCATCCCGTGATTGGAATAAAATGGGTTTTTAGAAATTAAATGGATGAATTCGGGATAGTTATTAGAAGTAAAACTCGATTTGTTGCTTAAAGTTTTAATCAAGAAAAAGGAATTGATTTTGATGAGACTTTTACATCGGTAGCTAGATTAGAAGCAATTAAAATGTTGCAATTGTAGGTTTTTAAATTTTTAAGCTTTATCAAATGGATAGAAAAAGTGCTTTTCTAAATAGATACATTTAGAGGAAATTTGTGTTTAAAAACCTCTCGATTTTGAAAATTATGAATTCTTAAATTATGTTTATAAACTCAAAAGGGTTTTACATGGTTTTAAATAAGTTCTAAGGGCTTGGTATGAAAGGTTGAGTAAATTTTTGATTGAAAATGGTTTTACTAGAGGAAAAATTAACACTACCTTTTTTGTTAAAACCAAAAATCATGATATTCTTATTATTTAAATATATGTGGATGATAATATATTTGGTGCTACTAATGACTTTCTTTGTTAAGAATTTGTTAAAAACATACAAGGTGAATTTGAAATGAGTATGATGGGAGAGCTAAATTATTTTCTTGGACTTCAGGTTAAACAAACTAAGAAAGGCATCTTTATCAACCAAGCCAAGTACACAAAAGATCTACCGAAGAGGTTTGGAATGGAAAATGCAAAGCCTATTGGGACTCTTATGAGTTCTTCAACCAAACTTTATAAGGATGAAAATGGTAAGAAAGTTGATGAAAAACTTTATAGAGGTATGATTGGCTCACTTTTATGCTTAACAGCAAATAGACCCGATATTATGTTTAATGTATGTATGTGCGCTAGATTGCAATCATGCCCTAAGGAATCTCATGTTATTATGGTTAAACATATTTTTAGATATTATTAGAGACACTTAATTTAGGATTATTTTATATTAGGGATATTTCTTTTGACCCTGTGTGTTACTCTGACACAGATTTCCGAATGTAATGTTGATAGAAAAAGTACTAGTGGAATTTGTCAATTTTTAGGTCATCACTTATATTTAGCGAGAAGAGAAATTCTATAATCTTATCCACTGCAGAAGGCGAGTATACTGCGGCTGGAAGTTGTTGTACACAAATTTTATGGATGAAACAACCATTAGAAGATTTTGGACTGTACTTTGATCATATTCCAATTAATTGTAATAGAACTAGTGCTATTAATTTATCGAAGAATCATATTCAACAGCCTAGATCCAAACACATTGTAATTAGACACCACATTCTTAGAGATCATGTTCAAAAAGATGATATTAGTCTTGAATTTGTTGGGACAAAATCAATTAGCCGATTTTTTTTTTTTTTAATTTATTGAATGAGGATAGATTTTGGTTTATTCAGAGAGAGCTTGGTATGTCTAATCAAATATAATATTGATTTAATATCCTTTTGTACTCATTAATGCTTATTTTACTATGATATGTTTAGAAGGAGCTAAATACATTTTAAAGAATTTTTTATGTTGACTTTGATGCATATATTTAGCGGAGAGAAATATCATTAATTTTAACTTTTTTTTTTCTCTCATAATTTTTTGATGATGTCAAAAGGGAGGAAAAACAAAATATAATGATTGATATATTGAACTTATATGTATAGAAAATCTTTTCTTGATAGAAAAAGATTTCTTGAGTGATGTCTTTTGAAAATTTTAATCTTTTTAAAAAATCATCAATAGTATGTCATCATCAAAATAGGGGGGATTATTGACGCAACGTTTATAAACTTACTTTCATAATAGATTTTGATGATAACAAACATTGAATTAAATTTTCATAATTAATTTTTAAATAAACATTGTATGAAATGTTACAATTCATTTGAATTTAATGGATTAACATAATATGCCTAGAAGGGAATGATATTATTTTTAGGTAATTTTACATAATTTGGATGAAGAAATAAAGAAATATAAAAGATTAGAGCATTAGAAATCAAAGTTAAGATAAAGACTTAAAGTAGAGAGTTAACTCCAATGAATAGACAAACCAGATACATATTAACATATTGATGATATCTGACGATCTAACGGTTTAATTTTTGTGAAATTTTAATATAGTAAACTAGACTTCATATTTAGAACTTTACCAAGGGAAAGTTTTCCGGATCTGAGGCTAAGATGTTCAAAAATGAGTTGGAATATTAATTATTACAGAAGAGATTTTAATTCTAAATTCTAAAGCTGGTCTTGGGTTTGAGACATAACTCACACTCTATTGTTTTAAAAATTCTGATTTTTGGTGTGTGAAAAGAAGACTTATAAAACTATAACTTTTGTAGTTTAAGTTTCTTGAAATTATAAAAGAATCATAGTGAAACAGGTGTTTCAATTGGAAATAGAGGTTGAGAATGTCAAAAAGCTATCTGAAGCTACTCTCGGCTTGGAGGTTATATCTGAAGATCTAACCGTTGGATGAAGCTCAAATTTTGCTAGAATATAGTTGACATATATACAACATCATTAATGTATAGCAATATTAGATGTGAACATTATGAGGGTGAAAAACGGTCACAAACGTATCGCATAAAATCTAAAATTAAAAGGCAACATTAAAAGCAAGGAAATTAAATTTTTTCAAGGGCAAAAGTGTTTTTTACTTAGTAACGGCCATTTGGGGATTTTTGCCTATAAATAAAGCCTTAAACTCAAATTGAAGAAAAAGAAGAAAAAGAAAGAAAGAAATTCTTGTAAAGAGAAACAAGAAAATTTATCATTTTACAAACATAGAATGATTTCTTCCTACACTTGTGCTTAATCTCTTATACTTAACTTGTTAGAGTTTCTTTTTAATTTGATTGAATTTTAAACTCATCATTGTTATTTTAAGAGAGGGAAATTTATAACCCTCTTAATTTGTGAGAATTGGGTAAGCTCTTGTTGGTTTTGGTTCAAGTGCTGGAACCAAGACAAGGTATATTCTTTGAGAGAGACTTGCGGAGTGATTTGAGGAAAGAATCATTTGGTGTAAGTGATTTGGAGATAAAATCAAATAAGAAAGGTTTCTAGCACCTTGAAAATCTAGTGTGTAACAAGTTGTTCAAAGAATAGTAGAGAAATCTCAAGGAAAGTCTTGGGAGTTGACGTGGGCAACATTAAAGCCGAACCACTATAAATTTTTTATGTTTGCCTTCCTTCCCTCCTCTTTATATTTATTGTATGCACTAGCACTCACTCTTCATCCACAAATACTTGAATAATTTTTTTAAGTGTATTTCACATTTGATTGTCCTTTTAATTTTGAGATAATTGTTTTAGGTATTGAAAGTTTTATTTGCAAATCTTTTTTAAGCAACCCTAGTCACCCCTCTCTAGTGTTACTATTTGAGACAACAGGATTGTATAAATTTTTATGGAAGGCTTGTATAGGGAAATAAACCTATTTTTTCCCGTGAAATGGTAGGTTTATTGGTTTTCCTGTTTCATTATTTATTTATTTTTTTAAATTACTTAGAAATTATATACGCCCATTCATGGGCATAGATTTTATGTAATATTAAATATGAAAGATTTTATGTAATATTAAATATTGAAGAAACGAATAGGAAAAAGATAGAGACCAATGAGGCCGAGTTTACTTTTATATTATAAATTTTACATAGATTTTCTATTATAGACCAAACACCAAAAGAGAGATGTTATTTTTGTTTATACATATTTATACTACGTGTGATGTTATTATATTTGATTATTTACACGTTATGCATGCATTTAAAAAAAAAAAAACTCCATTTTTTTCTTAAATCCATGAACTTAAAAAAGGAAATCATTCATAACTTGCTTTCAAATTTTGTAAAAGAAAGTCTTTTTCAAAATAAAATTTTATTTTACAAAAATATAAGGAAGTAAGACTTGAATGATAATTTTAAAGTATCCTTAAATTTTAAAATTCAAGTGTTGGTCTTCCATTATTAGTTCATAGTATGATAAGGATAAGCATCTTGAGTCATCTTCAAGTGACCATCCCCTATGAAAAGTACTTATTCTCATTAGCTATAAGATCGAATCTCTTAGGATAAGAATGATTGAGATGGGGTGAGGGTGATTCTCCCCACGAGGACACTCACTCACAAGAGTTGTCTTTTAATCGAGATAATGATCTGCACTTGATCAAAATGAAAATAATTGTTGTCCCCACGACTTAGTTATTTTTCTTTTGAATACCAAATGGAGGGTGTTATAATACCATATGGTATGAGATGCCTAGTTGATATTAAAAATGATCTTATCCTCTTAATCATATACATAGCATTTTGACTTCCTCATGAAGTATGTTATTTATATGGATTAAGTCCATTTGTATTCATTTATAGTATCACAAGGATAACACTATTAGATAATGAAGAACAAAAGTATAATTATTGTTTGAATCTATATTTAACAATATTTTTTATTTTTTTATTAGATGTCATCACTTAATCCTCTCTCTATCATACTTATTCAAAACAAAGTTACTAGACCAAATTATGTTGATTGGACACGGAACCTCGATATTGTAATCATTGCTGAGGGGTACAAATATGTTCTTACTACTGAATGTCCAAGATTACTAGTAAAAGGTGTATCTCAGGAGGAGTGTGATTATCATGTAAAATGGGTAAAGATTGATGAGATGACTCGATGTTATATTCTAGAATCGATGTCCAATGTCTTACAGCCTCAATGCCAGAACATGGATATTGCTTCTGATATCACGTTCAACCTCAAGGAGATGTTTGGAAAATAGAGCAGGCCTAATAGTCAGGACTGCCATGAAAGTAAGATTGAACACTAAAAGGGATGAAGGAACTCCAATATAGGACTATGTCTTAAAAATAATGGATTATTTAAACATACTGGAGGTGCATGGGAGTGAAATTGATGAAAGAGTCCCAAATTGATATTATCCTTGAGTCGCTACCAGACTCTTTTAATTAGTTTAAGTTAGACGTTAACGTGAACAAACTTGTTTTTTCATTAGCAAAGCTTCTTAATGCTCTAAAGGCAGCATAGGGTATTATGAAGATTAGTCCTAGTGTTCATCTTACCGTGGCTTATTCTTCCAAGCCTAAGTACAAGGGTAAGGGCAAGGCCAAGGAAAAAGGTTGCTCCCAATCATTATTGATTTTAACCTCGTTTCACACTATTCTTTTGAACATTTTATCAAGTAAAATTTTTTTCCTATCATGTTTTGATTATTTATATTGTTTTTGTGTGTTCTGTACGAGTATGGTAGGAAAACACTCAAAGAAAGACAACTTAAAAGCCTTAAAGAAGCAAATCAGCAGATAAGTGGAAAGTTTACAGTGGACGAATGACTGCAAAAGTTCTTGGATGCACAAGTTTTTGGGCACATGAGAAGGTTCTCCTTTGGCATACAAGCTCTTGGGTGCATGAGGTGGCTTCTTGTTGGGTGCTTACCAAGAGCTGTTTTCTCTGCTCATCTCTCAGGACTTTTGTCGAGCGCTTGGGTGTGCAATAGCCTTAGGCGCACACCAACGACTCTCTCCAGTAGATTTTTTATATCATTTTAAAATTTAAAATTACCTTTTTACCCTTAATTGTTGTAAGCCTATAAATAGTCATGATCGCTGACATTACACTAATTCACTACATTACGTTTTAAGCATTAAGTTTAGTTACACTTTCATATGGTGATTTCACTTTTTTCTCTCCTAGGATTTATGTGTAAGTAACTTATTTTTCAATATTTTCAATTAAAGTTCTTCGTTTTAATTTTTCTTCTTTCATTCAAAGTTCTTCATTTCAAATTTTCTTCTTTCATTCTTACTTCGAATTTGTCTTATAACTTTTGCATGCACTTCGTTTTCACTTCTTTTCAACTTAAAATATATCATGGATGTTTCGTTTTTCTTTGTGTAGTTTTGTTTATGATTCAAATATGCTAAGATAAATCCATCTTGATTTTAACTTTGGAATGTAATGGAAGAGAAGAAGATAGATTCGAATATTATGTTTTTAAATGTAATATATTTTTGATTAAATCGTAAAACTTGTTGAGTCTAGCTTTAACCCTCAAATTGAATCACTTGTGTTACAGTTGGCCCTTGGTTATGAGTTGATGCTCGTGCACATCATGTCTCCTATTCAATGTCCCGGTGACTTCGAATCTAATTTCATGACCCTGTTCAATGTCTGCTTTACAAAAAGGTTTTAAAGCTAAATCTTTTTTTCCTAACACTACATGCATAGATGATAGGTTAAGTTACAAACATATTCAAATCAATCTCTTTGAATCCACCATAGGAATAGGTTAAACCAAGCATTTTCATATAAGAGTTATGTTTTAAAATTGACTTGTGTCTTTGCATTAGTGTTTTAAGTTAAATTTTGTGTTCAAGGATCTTTCAAACCTATTTTAAAAAACCCCAAAATATTGTTTCTCTCTCTTCAGTTTACTATTCTTTGCAAGTGCTTTCAAAACGAGTTTTTTCCAAAAAAATAAGTCACATACTTACTCTATTTGGAGATGACCTAGGACTCACCTAGACTAAACTATGACCACCTCTTGCACTTGATAGTAATAACCCCGTGAATTTTTTAGAGCGGTCAGAAAATAAGAAAGCTGGTCCCAAAAGCACCAAGGATACTGGTGCTATTCCAATTGTGAATACAAGGAATAAGAAGAAAGCAAATGCCAAGCCAAAAAGAAAATGATTCCATTATGGGGTGAAAGGACATTGAAGAGGACTTGCAATACCTATCTAGCACAGAAGTATACACGTATACCTAAATCACTTGTTATTGAAGTAAGTTTTTTGGCAGGTACTTCATATTCTTGGTGTATAGACTCCAAGGCAACTAATCACATTTGTAATTCGTTGCATGGTTTTCAGGAAACCAAGAGGCTAAGGGATGGAGAGGTTTGCACGTTGGTGATGGCTCTAAGATTGCTGCTGTTTCAGGTGGTGTAGTTAGATTACTTTTTTGTGATAAAACTTTAGCTTTAGAAAATTGCCTTTTATGTACCTAATATCAAATTCTTGTTTAATGAAAAAAAGGATACTTAGCTGTTTTCAACTCTTTGGTTACTATTAAATTAAATGGTTCTTTTATTTGCTTTAGTACATTGAGAAATGGCCTATATTTGATTACTTCACAATTGAATGAGATTCATGACATCGAAAGTAGTAATTCACAACCATCATCAACATCATTCATTTCACCAAATCTTAAATGAAAAGTTTCTTCAAGTAATCAAACATATCTCTACCATTTGACGCTTGGTCATATTAATCTAAATAGGATTACAATTTCATTACTAACTTGTGTATCCTGCTTAAAGGGTAAAATAAATAAGAGACCCTTTTATGCAAAAGGGAAAACAGCTAAAGATTTATTGGAGTTAGTTCACACAGATGTGTGTGCACCTTTAAATGTCAAAGCTCAGGGAGGTTACGGGTATTTCTTACTTTCACGGATGATTACTCTAGGTGTGGTTATTTATATATGTTGTACCAAACATTTGAAACTTTTGAAAAGTTCAAAGAGTTTTGGGCTAAGGTAGAAAAAAAATAGATAAGAACATAGAGTCACTTAGATTTGATCGACGAGGTAAGTATCTTTCTAATGACTTCAATAAATATTTGTTGAATAATAAGATTATATCTTAATTATCTACATCAAGCACCCCTTAGAAAATTTTGTAGCTGAGAGAAGAAATTTGACTCTTTTAGATATGGTTAAATCAATGATAAGTTTTTCTAATCTACCTATATTCCTTTAAGGATATGCCTTAAAAATAGTTATGTATAGTTTGAACTCTGTACTAACTAACTCTGCCCCTAAGACTCCTACTGAGTCATGGATTGGACAACGTCGTAGTCTGAAACATTATAGGGTATGGGGTTGCCCTGCATACATGCTGAAGGGCAAGATTGGTAAGTTGGAATCAAGATCAGAATTAAGCTATTTCATAGTGTATCTAAAAAGAGTGAAGGTTGGCTATTTTATAATCTTAGAAAGCTAAAGGTGTTTGTAAGCATGAATGCTATCTTTCTAGAAGATGATTATATTATGGACCAGAAGCCTAAGAGTAAAGTTCAGTTATATAAGACAGATACTTCTCACCCACAGGTCACTAACACAGTTATTACCTAGGATACTCATACACTACATCACCTACTTCTTTTGATACACCAGAACCTCGTCGTAGTGGGAGGATTTCCAGGGCACCTGATAAGGTATATGTTTTGTGGAGAAAATCTCCAAGAAGAACAATAACCCAATCCTTCCAGCTATAATGAGGTTATTTCTCATAAAGGTGCAAATTCCCAGCGAAAGGCTATGAAAGTTGAAATAGAGTTTATGTACTCCAATCAAGTCTAGAAACTTGTAAAACCACCTGCCAATGTTAAACCTATTGGTTGTAAGTGGGTTTATGAAAGGAAAAGAAGATTAGATAGTTGTTAGGACCTATAAGGCTAGCCTAGTAGCTAAAGGATTTAATTAAAAAAAAAGGGTCTTGAATATGAGGAAACTTTTTCACCAAATACTATGCTTAAATCTATTCGTATCCTCTTATCTGTCGCAGCTTATATTGATTATGAGATTTGGAAGATGGATGTCAAGATGGTATTTTTGAATGGCCATTTTAATGAAGGCATCTGTATGATGCAACCAGAAGGGTTCATAGCTAAGGCTAATAGTATATGGTAAATTGCATAAGTTTGTTTATGCATCTCTTTGTTAGAAAATTTATTTTGATCAGGTGATCAAATCATTTGGTTTTGATCAGAATCTGAATGAACCTTGTGTGTATAAGTAGCACAGTGGAGCGTGGTGGTTTTCTTAGTCCTGTATGTGGATGACATTTTACTCATTGGGAATGATATTGGTATGTTATTAACCGTTAAGGTCTGGTTAGCGATATAGTTTGATATGAAAGACTCGGGAGAGGCTATCTACATCCTTGGGATCAAGCTTTTGCAAGATTACAAGAATTAGATTTTAGGCCTGTATCAGATTGCATATATTGACAAGATACTAGTCAACTATGCTATGCATAACTCCAAGAAAAGTATGGTACCTTTTAGGCATGAAGTGCCTTCATCTAAAAGCCAGTGTCCTAAGACACCTCTAGAAGAGGAACATATAAAGAAAAGTCCCTTATGCTTCGGGTGTAGGGAGCCTGATATATGCCATGCTATGTATTAGACCAGATATTTATTTTACAATGGGCATGGTCAACTGGTATCAATCTAATCCCAGGCCAGAACATTGGACTGCTATTTCTTAAATACTTGAGAAAAACTAAAGATTATATGCTGGTTTACGAGGGTGGAGACTTAGTTCCTATTGGATACACTGATTCAGACTTCATGTCACATAAGAATTCCCAAAAATCAATAATTGATTATGTGTTTACTCTTGGTGGAGAAGCTATCAGTTGAAGGTGTATTAAGTGGCGGAGTATTAAGTAGCACCGTATTGCTGACTCTACCACTGAAGCCGAGCACATAGCAGCTTCGAAAACAGCTAAGGAAGTAGTTTGGCTTAAGAAGTTCCTTATGGAATTGGAAGTAGTACTACGAGCTAAGTTGCTTATTACAATTTATTACAATAATACTGGGCTATAGCTCGGTCCAAGGAGCCAAGAAACCACAAAAGTGGGAAGCACATAGAAAGAAAGTATCACTTAGTTAGAGACATTGTTCAAAGAGATGACATCGTTTTGATAAATATTACATCACATCGTTCTGATAAATATTACATCTACGGATAACTTAGCTGATTCTACTACCAAAGCCTAGCCTACAAAAGTTTTTGAGTCTCATGTTGATGCGATGGGGATAAGATGTAATGGGCCAATGACTTAAATGTAAGTGGGAGTTTGTTGTGATATATGCCCTAAGTCATATATTAGATGATGATATGATTTTATTTTAATAAAGAGTTCTTATTTAGTTTATCTAAATTTTCTTTATTTCTCATGGATGCATATATTTCATGTGATGAATGTAATCTTTGATTGATTAACGAACTAAATTCTTATGCATGAAAGTGTTTCATACATAAGATTTATGGATCTAAGTACTAATCAATCTGGAATTGTTCATAGTCAGTGATGAGATGGGGACATCTCAACTGAAAGAATACAACAATACAACATTAACCAAGTGGCTTAGGTCACTTAGCCAGTGCTTTCAACTTTCTCACAAGAGGTTAGGAGTTCGACTCCAAGGACTAACAATTCTTGAAGAGTTCCCCCGGGCTGTCCATTAAATTGGAAGGGTGTCTGCGATTGATCTGGGGCCAGTGTGCAGGAGTGTGTGCCGGTTTCCCGAGGAGCTTCGATCTAAACAAAACCCAAAGGGTCTATAGCTGGCTTCATCCCGTTGTCAAAAAAAAAAAAAAAAAAAAAGAAAGAATAAAAAATTTTAGATTTCTATATGATATAATGATTTATCTCAATCATTAGAGTAGTAGACTCTTAATCTAAAATGTTGGTGTGGAAGATACTAATTGGGATAATAATAAGACATATATCTAAGTTATACTATCCGTATAGATGTATTTCTTATGTTCACTCTGAGCAATTGCTCTAAATCCTAAGATAGTGATGGACACTATTTTATGTAATAATGACTTTAATTCATCAGGAGTGAGGCCGATTGTCATTAGGTCAATACCTCATTATTTTGGGAAATCATTACATAAAATTAGGGAATATACACTATCAAGAAAGAATCCATAATCTCATTTGAGATAGGGATATTATCCATATTAAGAATATTAACTAATCAGTAAATCTAGCTCTAGTCTTCTTAATAATATGTTGTTGAGATGGTCACCAGTATAAAATGATTAGAATAATAGTTCTTAGAATATAGAGGGAGCTATCAATTGGAATTGGATAGTTCTTTTAATTTGAAGTGTTTTTATATCTGTTGGAGGGGATTAATTATAGAATTAAAGAGTGAACAAAGTGTTTTATGAATTTATTTCAATAAACTGGGGTTAGAGTTCAATTAGACTTTTTAGTGGAGTAAGGTATGATTATTAGGGGATGTGTTTGTAATTATGAGATAATTATAAGTAATTTCCTAATTAGCCAACTTAGGTTTATTTATACCTAGGTCCTCTGCTCTTGTCCTTATAAATAATTGGTCTATTACACTGCCTATACAACCCTAGACGTCGAAAAAAAAAAAAAAGAAATCTGACAGGATCCTAATAGGAAAAAGTGCAAAAAATCTAGGAGTTTCAACTGTTAGGGAAGAAAATTTCAAGAAGCTAAATCAAATTAAGAAAACACACAAGGTTAGTTTTGTTTGTTGATTTGATTTCATTTTTCTATTTTGAATAAAATGGCATATGAAGTCTTTATTATTTCATGCTTGATCGATCCAAAAAAATTTTGAAAACTTATTTCGCTGCGTTCCTAATTCCTACAAGTTTAACTTGACTTAACTCTGTCCTGATCCTATGTATGTGTAAAGTTAATTTTGACCCACCCCTACACCTTTAAGTCAAGTCTTCTAGCACCCACACCCTACCTTAACCTTATAAATTTAATTTTGTTTTATTTTTTTTTCAATAGGTTAGGGTTATGATCAGATATAAAAAACTCTGACCCGATCTAATTTTTACAGGAGCAGTTAGGTTTTGGGAAATCAGATCGAGTTGACTCATGTTACATGCCTATCCTATAATCATATAATCCTACAATTTGTTTGAAAATATCATGTTTTTATTTATCTTTAATAATGAGTAGAAGAAGATTTTTGTGTTAAATCCATCCATTAGCGAAGAAGCAATTTATTTTATACTACAGTTGACAATTTTTAGAGTTCCATGATTTTGTTGGCGGGGTTAGTATTGATTGTAGCTTTCAAAAACTCAGAGAGTCAATATATACATTTATTTTTTATAAAATAAGCGATGTATGATGATACTGAATCATAATTTGAATGAGTTTTAGTATTGAGACATTTTCATCAATAAAAAATTACCATGTGTCATATGAAATCCTAACTAAATATCAAAATTAGTAAATAAAATATTTATATGTGTTTGTCTTGTGTGATCGCAAAAAAAATTTACAAGCTTGGATGATTCTCATACCACATGTAAAAGTGACAATATTGAAGATGTCAAGATATGGCTAATCAAATTAAATCGCATGCATTTAAACATTTTATTGATTTTATTTTCAAATTGATTAATTATTAATATTGATGTTATGACTCAAACTTTTGTATTTATCATGATATTGTATTTTTGGGTACATGTGTTGTTACAGGGTTATTTAAGCCATTCTTACCTACTTTGGATGATTAGGTTAGTTTTAAGCATAGTTGAGTTTAGACTCAACACTAGAGAGTTTTACAGGGGTAGATTGGCCTGTCATGTGTGATAGGGATTGTTACATGTCTATCGTGCATATGGGATGTGGTTTGTCGTGTGCACAAAGTGTGTTGGTTCTTTTCATGCACATGACACTTGTCTTCTTGTGTGCACGGAGCCTATACCAGGTTGGTGTCTTGTCTTACCTATCTTATTCTCGCTTTATGCATATACATACATGTATATTTTTGTATGTGTGCATGTATAGCTTCTTGGAAGAGCTATCTCCTTCATTTACTCTTCTTCTATTTTTTCATTTTTCTAATCCTTGTCTTGTTGGCTTGATTAGGTTTGTGATTATGAGAGAGGAGAGAGAGAGAGAGAGAGAGAGTCATGGTGGGTGGCTTAAGGGTGAGGTTGTGACTTTGTGTGAGTGGTTTGGTTGTGATCTTTGGTGGTCTTCAATGTCAAATAGTGATGGTGGTGTCTGGTTGTGCTTGGTCCAGCTTCTTCTTTTTATTTTTGTTCTTATTCTTATTTTTCTTCATTGTCTTCCTCTTTACAAACTTATTTTTCTTCTTTGCTTAAGGTAGTGGTGCTTGGATGAATTGTATATATTGATTTAGATTTGATTAGGTATACATGATGTGGGATATGATAAAATGTGAATGTCGTGAATATGATGAAGTGTATTTAAGTATATAGATATGCATGTGTACTTAGAGAGAGTGATGATCCCTTCCTTAAACTCTTATTCCACCCTAATCCTTGAAGATGAAGCAATCTTCTAATTCATTCAGTATGGTAGGTATTTATATATATGTTAGGTTATTGAATGTCGATTTGGATGAGAAACAAGTATAGAGTGACATAGAGTAATGTTTATACTTGTTTTAAACACTTAATAGCATGATATATTGTACATTTTTGAGTTGAATGGAAGAAATAATTTTTTTAAGGATATAAAATCAAATTTGAAACCTCAAATCTAAGATTTTTTGATCTGCTATCAGGCGTGCACAAGCTATGATCAATCGTGTGCATGACAGCAAGGTTGGGAGGGTCGTGCAGACTAGAAGAGGTTCCTTGTGTGCATGATATTATTAGAATTGGATTGTGCATGAGAGTTCATCCCCTGTTATGTTTGAGGAAGATGATGCATGATAGGATGTTAGAATTAATTTATAGTTTTAATTGAGCATGTTGTGTGGAATATGAGATATATAATTATATATAATGTATCTAGATGATATGATATTATGAGCATGTTGCTATGTTTATGGGATGATATTGTTTATGACGCATAGCGTGTGTTGTAATGTGGAACTTAGGTTTTCGTGTTGTTGATGAGATAAAATAGATGTGGGGTGCTGTATTGTGATGACCTATTGATGTTTGGTGTGTGTCTGACCACGATGTCCTACTAATGTGTGGTGTGTGTTAGACTGTGATGTCTAATTGATTTGGTGTGAGTTAAGTATTGATTTTGTGTCAAAAGGTATTAAATAAAGGATATATGTACCAATAGGTTAAAAGTCCTTAATCCTATATAGGTGTTAGTTTTCATTTCTAGTTGGCTAACAATCTACAATGCGATGAAGATGCCTACAATGTATAGTGATTTTCTTTGGCTACGGTCATAGATTTAAAGGCCTATGATGGAATATTTTGTCATAACTCAAGTTTAGATACAAACACTGAGGGATGGTGTAGTTTTGGATTGTAATTCGTGCTACAGGCTAATCTTGCAGTGTAACTGCGCATATGTGTTGTATGTTGTGCGCGCATAGGGGGTTGTGTGTGGATATGATGTGTTGATGAGATGTGATGTCATCTTATATCGAATTGAGTAAAATATAACTATATTGTTATGAGTAGAGTATGATGATGAGGTGATGATGTAATATTAAAATGTTAATATAATGATGAGTATATTGAAGATAATGATAGTGGTTGATGAGATAAACTGTTTAATATTCTTGTTAAAGTGTATGTGGATGTAAGAGGTTATTTTATACCAATGAGATGCATGATCACATTACTGGCATGATAGAATAGTTTGTGTACTAGTAATTGCTTGTGCCTAAGGTACAAAAATATAATTTGGAGTGTGAATAACTAAAATTTAAATTTATAAAACTTACACGAAAAATTATGAAAATAACCTATAAAAAAAATTACTAGTCAAAAGAGACTAAGGTATTCACACAATATTTAATAAAAAATATAAAGTTTTATTATTTATTATAAATATTAATTTAAAAACTTTTATGTAAAAAATCTTCAAAAAAATATGGAAATAGTGAAAGGGTATGTTTTCATATGATATGACCAAAAAGACAACCAATATAGAGAGAAAAAGAAAAATAATCCTAACCATTAAGCAAATCTAATAAATGAAAATATCTTAAATTCAAAGTTTTAAACTTCCTTATTATATAAATGACACAAATACCGTAAAAGAACATATATTTTTAAAATTTAAGTTATAAGCACATTAAAATTAAAATTAAAATTAAAATTTTTAATTTTATTTTTATTAAATTTTTTAAAAAATTAAAGTTTAATATATATATATATTTAAATAAAAATTTTAATTAACTTTTGTCTAATAGGTGATTGTTTAATAAATATATATAATTTTATTATTTATTACAAATATTATCACATTTTTTAAAATATTATTTTAAAAACTTTCACATATAAAAAGTATTCAAAAAATATATAGGAAGAGTCAGAGATTATGTTTGCATGTGAAATGACTAAAAAGACAACCAAAGTAGAGGGAGAGAGAAGTAATTCTGACTGTTGAATAACTCCAACGATTGAAAATATATAATTGTCAAATCAATGAGTTGTTTTGCTATATAGATGTTGCTTGTATAGTGGGCGCACATGATTTAACACCCACCCCTTTGCAGATTTATTGGTAAGTTCTAAGGTGCCATTGTCTTTGCGACCGATTGGTTGGAAGATATAGTTTTTCTTTTACTTTGTCATTTGTTTTGACTAATTTATTATTGTTTTGGTGTCCTGTGTGTGAGGCCAATTCAATTTTATTGTATCTAGTCATTTTAGAGTCTCCATCGAACGACATACACATTGAACTATCATTGTGATGGGGTTGTATCGAGCCGAATTGTGCCCTTTATAGTTTCTTATGGAGCAAGATGCTGGACTAAGTTTGAAACTTCATATATTTATAGTTTATTTTAGCTTTAGTTGTGGTTTGGCTCGTCACGCTTCAAATTTTGTAACCCTAGGAGTGAACATATTAATCGTTTGCAATAAACATAAATTAATCATAATCCCAATTAGAAAAAATATGGGTTCTATTCCATCTAGTAGAGTCAATAGAATGTAGTTCCTTATTTGTAACTCCAAAATAGAAAATTTCCTCCAAGTGTTGGAGTGCCTTTTTGAAATGGGGGCAAGCCATTCTTTGCTCACTAAGCTTTGATGAACCTGCAGGAATCTCCTATTATCGCCTAATAATAATTGTTCTATTACACGTCATATAACTACTCTGGAGTAGACATCCATAACAAAAGTCTCAATCATCACTGGGCAACAGTTCTCTAATACAACAACTCATAATATAGCAAAAATAATAAGTAGGCACTCTGATCTTTACAACCTTATCAAGTAAATATCCAATACATAAATTATATAGTCTCCTTAGGAGACAACTTAATGTCAAGACTATTAGCTACAGCAAGCCGGGTCCACTTGTGGCTTGGGCTTTACACCTACGGCACAATATTTAGGGATGTGAGCACTAGTTTACGTTTGCCCACAATGCACATATAACATATATAATATGCAACATATGTCTAGTATGATACTAGCTTCGTTTGGAGTGCAATAAAAAATACAAAATTCTTAAATCTCTACAAACATGAATTACGAAACTATAAAATTTAAATTTTCTACTCACTGCACAAAACATGAGACACTAACTTTTATAAATTTATACAATTTTATACAACTCCAAACACA
>QLOD02000030.1:18016951-18033160 GCA_003260245.2 Sideroxylon spinosum
CTTAAAAAAATCCAATCTCTATTATTCTTTGTGAGGTTTAGTTTTGTTCAAGATTTTTTCCAATCATTTGTTCATTGATTTTTGCTTAAGGCTCTCTGTGGACACGATCCGGTACTTACCGTTTATTGTGCTTCAATTGACACCCTGCACTTGGGGTCGAGCCATATTAATACACATTGGACGAGCAAGCACTTAGCCTCTTCCTCGAGGCATATGCGATGAGTGCAGATGAGAGGACTTATCCCCTTTAGGTTAGCTAAAGTCCAACTTAAGGTATGTTTGTGAAGTTTTAAGACTTGAACAAGTCTTTCATCTTGGTTCATAGTCAACTTGGAAGATATGATCACGGGGTATGACTCATCTTTCCTTAGGAAAGTGTACTTCAGATCACTAGGTAATGGCTTTCTTTCTGGCTTTAGAGGTTTGATGAAAGAAGATTCAATTTTTTCTTTAGAAGTGGTTAAAGATTCAAAATTTGGGGTCCACTAACCCACAGACAAGATCTTTGCAGGTTCTAACCAAGCTAGAATTTCCTTCAACTCTCATCATTGACCTCATCAAGGTCATCACTCCCCACTTTGTGCATTAGGGCCCTTTACAAAGGATCCTGAATTATTTCCTTTTCCATACACTCTTCCGTAAGAGTGTGGACTAAGTCAACCTCCCTTACATCTTCATATTCACCAGGTTGTTTAGACACATTAAAAATATCATCTCCACTGTCATGTTCCCAAATGATAATTTCATGAGACCAGTCCTACAACTGATTATTGCATTTAAGGTTGTAAGAAATGGTCTCCCAAGGATGATTGGGATAGAGGCATTAATGCTTTGAACAAGTTGAGTGTCGAGGACAATGAAATCCACCGGGAAGTAAAATTTGTCTACTTAGATAAGGAAATCTTCTACAATTCCCCGTGGGATTTTAATGGACCTATCAGCTAACTGAAGAGTGACCCGTGTGGGTTTGAGCTCAGCAAGACCCAACTGTTCATAAACAGCATAGGGTAACAGATTCACGCTAGCTCCCAAATCAAGTAAAGCTTGGTTAACCCTTTAGTTTCTTACGGTGCAAAGGATGGTAGAACAACCTGGGTCCTTGTATTTGGGAGGGGTCTTGGGTTGGAAGATTAAACTCACTTGTTCAGTAAGGAATGCTTTTTCCTTTACGTTAAGTCTCATTTTGACTGTGCATAGTTCCTTGAGGAACTTAGCATAGATTGGTACTTGCTTAATGGCATCCAAGAGTGGGATGTTAATTCTGACTTGCTTAAACGGGTCAATGATCTCAGAATTTTGAAGGTCATTTTTGGTCTTATGCAATCTATGTGGAAATCGTGCATGTTTAACCACTATTGGTTCAACCTTCTCTCTACTCAAGTCTTTCTCACTCTCCATCTCCTTATCTTTCCTAATATCATGTTCATTTTCCATAGAATTCTTTTGTGAAGGGATGGATTTATCAATGATTTTTCCACTTCTCAAAGTGGTTATGGCTTGGACAAGTGCATGACTGGTGTTAGGACCAGAAGATGACTCACAATGAATGACTTGGCTTTTAGGGTTAGGCACAATTTGAGATGGAAGACTTTTTTTCTCAATTGCGGTCATAGCTTGGGTCAACTTAGTGAGTTGACTTTGAATGTCATCAAGTGATCGGTTGGTTTAGTCCTGGTATCTAGTGGTATGGTCATTAATTCCACTTTCAGTCTACATGAATTGTTGAAGAGTATCCTCAAGGGATCTCTTGTGTGGTGCTTGGTATACAGGAGGTTATGGATTGTGAATTGGTGGGGGCAAAGCAGGTTGAGGTACAGAATGAACTCCATTCCTCCATCCAAAGTTAGGGTGGTTTCTCCAACCAGAGTTATAAGTCTCTGAATAGGGGTTTCCCCCTAGATTTTGGTTTTGGTAGGGCTTTTTAAAATTGTTAGGATTTGTAGTTTGCCCATCCATGACCTCTTTGTATGCAGGAAGAGTAGGACACTCATCCGTGCAATGCCCAGTAGTCTCACAAATTGCACAATTAGATTCCAACTTATGATCATTTATTGCATTCACTTTTTCAACCTCGAGAGACTCTCATTTTCTAGCCAAAGAAGCTAGTTTAGCTTGGAGGTCATCAGTCTCTTTGAGATGGAATTTACCACTAGGTAATGCTCCCCTAGGTACTTCAAGCATTGGGATGGGTGTTTCGCATTGCTTGGTGTTTTCCGCCAATTGATCAAAAAATTCAAATGCTTCCTCTGGCTCCTTCTCATAGAATTCACCATTACACACTGTGGTGAAAAGTTGCTTGAAGCTAGGTGTTAGTGAGTCAAAGAAAAAACTCACCAATCTCCAAACCTTAAAACCATGGTGGGGACATAGGTTGGTCAAGTCCTTAAACCTCTCCCAAGCATGGTAGAAACTCTCATTGAACATGCAAGTGAAATTCATCATTTGGCGTCGCAACGCGCCGTCCTATGGGCTGGGAAAATTTTTTTTTAGGAAAGCGGTTTTCATTTCATGCCAAGTCCCGATTGACCTAGGTCTCAAAGAATTAAGCCATATTTTAGCTTTATCCTTTAGGGAAAATGGGAATAATTTAAGTCGGACAGAATTTTTGATTCAATTTCGGTCCATAAAAGTCCCACATACTTCCTTAAATTCTTTAATGTGCAGGTACGGATTGAATCATTCCAGGCTTAAGATGGAAAACTTGTTGGTTGAGAGGTAAGACGACGCAAGATGGGATGCTTTGCCTCTCAGGGTGGAGATGGTCTCTAAGAGTGCGATGCACAGGTGGCTCTTGGTAATGGGGTCCATCACAATTGACACTTTCCTCCTCCTCAGCTAGATTACGTGGTGGTAGATCGGGTGGTAGTAAAGCCATGATGACAGGAAAAGAACAAAATGAATGCACTGATTTTTTTTTTAAGAAAAAGAGAAAAAAAATAATAAAATAAATAAATAAATGTACAAAACTTAACCTTCTTAACAAGTTAACCCAAGTCCTATACCTTTTCCCTACTAACTCCCCGGCAATGATGCCAAAATTGCTTTCTTATCCCATGTACAGGAGTCAAGTGTAGCAAAATAAATAGGTTTGAGTACGGGTCGAGTCCACAGAGAGTTAGATTCAATTTCTTGATTTTAGCTGATGATTTAGGATGACACTTGTTATTAGATTAATTTTAATTAGGTGGTTAAAAAAAAAAAAAAAATCCAAATTTTGGTTGGCTTGAATGATTTGGTTTGGATTAAGATTAACTAAAACAATATAAAAAAAGAAATAAAAATAAAAAAGCAGTATTTAAAGACAATAAAATAAGGATAAAAATTAAAATGCTAGAATGTAAATAACAGTATTTAAATGCGATATCGAAAGTGCTTGGAATATGAAAGAGCTAGAATGTAAGGAACGATATTTAAATGCGATATTGAAAGTGCTTCGAATATGAAAGAACTTGACACCAAACCAATTCCAATGATAGTATATTGGTGAGAAAGTTTGAGCATGCTATTTATCTCGGCCTAATTACCTATCCCTAGTGGTAAAAGGCTGGAAGATTTAGCAATAAAATTTAATGAGATAGAAGTGTGACTTTCTTAGGATTAGAGATGAAAAGCGTCCTAACAAGACATAGAATTAGTGTTTAGGGATTTCAAGAAACAAGTTCATAAATCACTAACCGATTATAACATTGCTAGGAGATTCCAGATGATAAATCCCTATCAAGTCTTTTCCATACGATTAATCTTATGATATATAGTTTAAGATCGTAACATGCTCAACCTCCTTACCTCAACTAATCATTTTTATAGGTTTGGAGCCAAGGGGGAGCCTAGCCTACTACCATATCACGACTAATATTTAAATGAACAATACATGTATAAAAATTAATTTCCATTGAAATAAAACTTAATCTACTAAAATAAATCGAAAGTGCGATCTTGAAAACTAATCTAAAGAAGAGGATGGAGATGAAAGGGCTAAGAGAAGGGGATGAACAAGTTTAATTAAAAACCTACCGCTTGCAATGTTGAATTTCAAGGTTAAAAACACAAAAAAAAATCTTCCAAATACTTTCAAAAAATTCAAACTATGTCTAGAGAAATTTAGGAGAAGCAAAGAAAAAGAGAGAGCAGAATTTTGTTTAGGTTTTCGCACTTTTCCCATGGCTGGAATTCTCCTCCGTTTTCAGCAGATTAGGGTTTAAATAGACATAGAACTAGGGTTACAGCTACAAGGCTTATTGGCCACGCATGGGCTTGGTCGGCTGCGAGTTAGGCCTGCATAGGCGCTGGCAGGAATGGGCCCATGCTGGTGCTAGACTGGGTAGATTTCTAGGACAGTTTTGAAGCCATTTTTGGGCTTTGAGATGACAGAATATGAAGATGTCTTCGACAGAAGATTGAGTCTTCTTTCCAATGCAAAAAGAATCTCATCAATCCGAATTTTGAGTGAAAAGTTATGATTGAAAACCCAAAAGGGTGTCGTTCTGGGCTTTTCTGCTGGCAGCAATCTGGAGTGAACTTTGGTTGAAAATTTGACCTTCCGAACAGCTGAATTTGAAGATGTCTTCAACTGAAAAGTTGTATATAGTTGAGTCCTCTTTCCGACAGTGTATGGCACAAGACAAATTGAGCTCTATAGACAACTTTATGGTCAAAAAACTGAAGAGGTGTTGCGCTGGAATTTTCTACCGCAACACTTCTTGGACTGTTTTGAGCTTGGGACTACTTTGTTCTTCTTGGCAGCCATGATAATTGATATTTTGCATTGAGATGGCCTTTGGGAGGTTGTAGAAGACATGGTACCCTTTCTTTCCAGAGTTTTAGAACCTGAAACACACAAACGCCATTTAATTACAAGAGTGAGATAACTAAATTAAGATCGAGTATTTTAATAAGTAAACACACGTAATTGGCATGTCTAAGAGATATAAAATCATATAATATCGCATGGAAATCACTAATCAAAAAATTTAACGAAGTCCAATAACTCAATCATTCTAAATGACATTTCCCACACAATGTTTCCCACCTGCTACTCAACCTAACATTCACTCTCAAGATTTACACAAATAAAATAGGAATGAGCTACATTAACTCAGTAGATGCCAACACCACTCAATTTGGACCAAACAAGTAAGAAAACAATTAAGAGTTCTAAAATTATAATTACACGATAAGTCAATTTAAAAGAAATATTTAATTACTAGAAAATAAAATAATGTTGCATAAAATAAATACCGCAAGCTCAATCACAATTCAATTATTGCCACTATGGTCACTTTACAAACTCACTCCTATTTCTCTAGAAGTCTAGATGCTTATATGAGTCTTCATCAATCTCTGTATCTATATCATTGTCTCATCAATATCTGTATTTATATCGCTGTCCGAGGATTCATTAAAAGAGGATATAAATTTTTTAATTGGTGCTACGAATGCTGTATAATTCTTAACTCCCTTCACAGATTATGAACTAGATGACTCCTCAGTCACAGTCATCCCAACTAACGTTTTATTGTTTATCTTGTTAGCACAATCATGACCCATATGACAAAAACGCTGAAGCTTGACATTTGACACCCAGAATAGATTTGTTCCTTTTGTTGGGTTCTAGGCCTATTCTACTTTGTCTTTGTTCTTCTCAAGGGTCCACAGTCTATTCTTTTCAACATTATGTCTTTATTTTTTGAACTTTTTGTGATGAGTATCGAGGAAGACTAAACACTAAAAATCGATTGCATGTTTCAAATGGGCCAACAACCAGAGCTAGGGCAAAGAAGATCAAGAAAGCAATGCTTGGCCTTGTTCAAGCTACTTTGGGTGAGGTTTTAAATACAACAAATAAGAAAATATTCAAGATGGGCTTGAAAGATGAAAAACCAAGATTTGTGCATGTGATCCAAGCCAAGGAAGATGACGTAGACCACTAAAACCAACAATGAGTTTGGTCAAGGTTACCATTCGGCCTAGGCTTGAATTAAAGAGCTGAATTGGGTTTTTAAAGAGTGTTTTAATTAGTTTTAGGTTTTATTTTATGTTTGAGACCTATTGGGTTATAAAACTTACTTTGGGCTTTAAGTTTGCATTTTAAAGTTATGTTTTAAATAAGATTTGGGCTTGTGTCATTGTTTTAATGTTTTTGGGCCAAACATTATTAATTAAATTGGCCCATGTGTGTGACTTATTATTAGCATAGATTTGGGCTATTTAATTAGGGCTAGTTGTTTATAGGGCTAGTTTTCTTTGTAAACACTTATAAATTCACGATTAAGCCATCAATAAGAGATTACAGTATTATTTCGCATTAATGTGAGATTTTTTTTTCTTGTTCTTCAAAGAACTTTTGAATTTATCAAGAATTCGTTCTTGTGGTGTTTTTTATCTTCAAGCCAAGGTTCCTGACTCAAGGAATCAACAGGTCTTGGTTCTACATTCTTTGATCTTGATATTAGCTTTCTTGGGTTTTGATTCAATTGATTGTGGGTTTGAGGCAATCGACAAAGAGTTCACATCAGTTTGGTATTAGAGCTTGGCTCTAACATCAGATTGTTCTTCGTTCATGACGTGCTTAGATGACTAGGGTTCTATCTTCCATCTTTGGCGGGCAGCTAAGGTTCTTGTTCCTTCTCCAATTAGCGACTAGAACTTCAATAACCGAAAAAAAAAAAAAAAAAGAGACAGGAAGACTAGATTGCCTCCATTGGCACCACAAAACAACTTCGAAATATCATTCGGATTGTTTTCCAAAGTTTAGTAAGTTCTAAAATTCTTCTCCATGCTTTCAAAAAAAAAAATTCTTCTTAGGCGCCGAATCTGAATTTGGTCAACATAATTGAAATTCGTTTTTTTTTTCATTTGTTCTAGTGCCTTTATTTCATGTTTAGTATTAGAAAAAAAAAAGTTTTCATAAAAACCCTCGTAGACAAAACCTATTCCTAACCCTAGTTGGATTGGGATTTTCTACGAAACCCTATTCCGAACCCTAGTTAGATTAGGTCTACTCGACTAAACCCTATTCCGAACCCTAGTTGGATTAAGTCTTTTTTGTTTCGCATTTTATCTTATTCTATCTTTTTTCTTTCTCTTGAGTCTTGGATTCTTTCATTTTTGGTTTTGATTCTTACTTATCTTATTCTAAGTTCTAAATTTTTTTTCTTTTGCTATCTTGATCGTTGAATTCTTGTTTTCTTGAATTCTAAGTTCTTGAGTGCTTGAGTTATTAGTCCCTGATAACTACAAGATCTAAATTTTTGATTTGATTTAAGTTAGTTCTTTAAAGAACTTGAAAAGGAAAAGAAAGAGCAAAAAAAGGCAAGAGTGAATATTGATTAAAAAAAAAACCAATTTAAAGTGATACACGAGTGAAATTCTTGAGTGTAAACACGTGAGAAAGTTTGTGAGGTAGTCTTTTTATTACCAACATCTTCTTGCGTCACCAAAGATGGACGATATTTTGGTATCAGCCATCTCTCTCATCTTTTCATTACCAACATCTTTCTTGCAGAATTAAAATGGCTTTCAAAAATGAATCAACATCTAAGGAGGGGGGAGATAACACGTCATTTGTGCTACAAGCTATGCAACAATAATTTGAGTGCATGAATGTTGTGCTTAGAGAGATAAGGGATAGGATAGATAGATAAGACCTTTTAATTGCAGGCCTTCCAAAGGAACAATCCCAGAAAGTTCCTTATGATAAGTGGCAAAAAAGGATAAAACTTAACGTAATTTTTGAGTATAAAGGGGAGAGTTAAGTTAAGTGTGAGTTTGAGGGAGATCAAATTCTAAAGTTAAAGTAGGTGGTTTTAGGCCTAGGGGAGGTTTATGAGGAAGGGGTCCTAGAAAAGGATATGTGGAATAGGGATGTAGTAGATAGGAATCGTGGGAACATTAAAGTAAAAATTCCTTCCTTCCAAGGTAGGAATGATCCTGAAGCAAACTCAGAGTAGGAGAAAAATATGGAGTTGGTTTTTGATTGCCAAACCTATTCAGATGAGAAGAAAGTGAAGCTAGCGTGGTTGAATTCATTGATTACTCCAATATTTACCGGGATCAATTGGTGACTAATAGAAAAAGAAATAGGGAGGCATATAAGCACATGGGATGAGTTAAAAGCTCTTATGAGGAGAAGACTCATGCAAAGCCACTACCATAAGGATCTTTACCAGAAATTATAAAGTCTTACACAAGGCTCTAAAAGTGTGGAGGACTACCATAAGGAGATAGAGATGGTCTTGATTAGAGCCAATGTGGAGGAAGATAGGGAGATAACCATGGCTTGGTTTTTGAATGGGTTGAACAGAGATATAGCTGATGCGGTTCGATTACAACACTATGTAAAGTTGGAGGACATGGTACACATAACAATAAAGATGGAAAGGCAATTGAAGAGAAAGGAGATAAGAAGGTACAATTCCAATTCAAACACTCATTGGAGACCAAATTGGGGAAAGAATGAAAAAGGAGTCTTCATAGCTAAAACTGAACTACCCAAAGCTAAAGAAGAAGTGTTCAAAAATGGCAAAGCTAATTTAGATTCTCAACCCACTTGCAATAGAGACATTAAATGTTTTAAGTGTTTGGGAAAAGGGCATATCGCTTCACAATGTCCAAATAAGAGAGTTATGATTATGCTTGTAATGGTAAGGTGGAAACTAAAAGTGCGAAGGATAAGATCCCACCACTTGAAGAAGCTAGCAATGAGGAATTAAGTACCCAGTGGTTGCTAGGCATGCTCTTAATACACAAATCAAGGTAGATGACATGAAGGAGCAAAGAGAGAACATCTTTCATACTAGGTGTTATGCTAATAACAAGACGTGTCATGTGATCATAGATGGCGGGAGTTGTACTAATGTGGCTAGCACTACTCTTGTGGAAACCTTGGGGTTGCCTACACTCAAACACCCTAGACCTTACAAATTGTAATAGCTGAATGAATGTGGGAAAGTTAAGGTTAATGCGTAAGTCCTAGTGTCTTTCACCATTGGGAGGTATAAGGATGTGGTACTTCGTGATGTAGTGCCTTTGCATGTTGGCCATCTTTTGTTGGAGAGGCCATGGCAATATGATAGAAAGGTGATACATGATGGATTCCGAAATAGATACAGCTTTGTGAAGGATGGGAAATCCATTAAACTTGTACCCTTAACACCAAAGCAAATTTATGATGAACAAATGAGAATGAAAAGTGCGGAAGATGAGAAAAGAAAAAGAGAGGCCAAAAATCAAGAAAGAAAGAAAAAATAGATGAAGAAAAAAGAAAGGGAGCTGAGAGTCTAAAAGAAAAAGAGAGTGAGTGAGAAGAAAAAGTAAGAATAAGAGTGAGGAAAAAAGAGAGAATATGAGAATAAAAAAAGGAATGTTGAGAGCAAACAAAAAAAAAGTGAGTTTCTATGCAAATGAACGTGATGTTAATAAGGTATTTTCGGCTAACAAGCTTATATTTGTACTCCTATACAAGGAATCTTACTTTAATACTAATGACATCGAAAATTGTCTTTCTCGTGTTATTAATTATTTGTTGCAGGAATATGATGATGTTTTCCCTAATGAAGTTCTTAGTGGATTGCCACCCATTAAAGGAATTGAGCATCAGATTGATTTTGTTCCTAGAGCCGTGAATCAAAATCATCCAGCCTATAGGAGTAATCCCGAGGAAACAATAGAGATTTAGTGGAAGGTTGAGGAGTTAATGGCAAAGGGGTATGAAACAGAAAGCTTAAGCCCATGTGTAGTACCTATGCTTCTAGTACCTAAGAAGGATGGGTTATAGAGGATGTGCATAGATTGTAGAGATGTGAAAAACATAACGGTAAAGTATCGACATTCTATTCCTAGGTTAGATGATATGCTTGATGAATTGCATGGGTCTTGATTTCCTCTAAAATAGATTAGAAGAGTGGTTATCATCAAATTAGGACAAAGGAAGGTTATGAGTGCAAAACAGCATTTAAAACTAAGCAGGGGTTTAATGAGTGGTTGGTTATGCCATTTGGTGTTACAAATGCACCTAGCATATTCATGAGATTAATGAATCATATTTTGTATGCATTCATAGGTAAGTTTGTAGTTGCAAATTTTGATGACATTTAAGTGTACAGCAAGAGTCTAGATGAGCATATAGATCATTTAAGAAGTGTGCTTGAAGTTTGAGAAAAGAAAAGCTGTATGCCAATTTTAAAAAGTGCACATTTTGCATAGAAAAAGTTATTTTTCTTGGGTTTGTTATTAGTGCAAAGGGAATAGAAGTTGATGAAGAGAAAGTAAAGGCAATCAAGGAGTGGCTTATGACTAAAAGCATCACTAAGGTAAGAAGCTGTCATGGTTTAACTAGTTTCTAAAGGCATTTTATAAAGACTTTAACACCATTACGGCACCACACACTAAGGTATCAAAAAGTTTATTGTGTTTCACTGGGGTAAATTACAAGATCATGCATTTAATTTAATTGAAAAAAGGTTACGTTCTGTACCTACACTAACATTACCTGACTTCAATAAATCCTTTTAGATTGAATGTGATACCTCAAGAATAGGTATTGGAGCTATTTTGATGCAGGATAGATGATCCATTGCCTATTTCAGTAAGAAGTTAGGTGGAGGGGCCCTAAACTACCCGACATATGACAAAGAGCTTTATGCACTTGTCAAAACCCTTGAGACGTGACAACACTATGTACGGCTTCAAGAGTTTATGATGCACACTGACCATGAGTCTTTGAAACATTTAAAAAGCCAAGGTAAATTAAACAAAAGGCATACTAGATGGATGGAGTACATTGAGACATTTTCCTATGTCATAAAGTACGAACAAGGTGAGGAAAATATAGTTGCAGATGCATTATCTAGAAGGTATTTACTTCTCACTTCTATGAGTGCTGAATTACTTGGTTTTGAATATTTAAAAGATATATATGCCAATAATTTTGATTTTTCTAATGCTTATAAGACATGTGAAAAGGGACCATTTGGTAAGTTTTATGAGCATGATGGTTATTTGTTTAGAGAAAATAAACTCTGTGTGCCTAATTGTTCGATGTGTGAGTTGTTAGTGTGCGAGGCACATGGTGAGGGATTAATGGGGCATTTTGGTGTTAAGAAGACCTTAGAGGTATTGCATGAGCATTTGTTTTGGCATAAAATGAGAGAGATGTTATTTGCATTTGTCGTAGATGCATTATATGTAAAACAGCCAAGTCTAAAGTTTTACCATATGGGTTGTATACACCTTTACCTGTACCTAGAGAGCCGTGGGTAGATATTTCTATAGACATCATTTTAGACCTACCTAGGTCAAAAAGGGAAAGAGATTTTTTTTTTTCGTGGTAATGGATAGATTTAGTAAACATTTCATTTCTTGCCATAAAACCGATGATGCCATGAATGTAGTTGATTTTTTTTTTTTAGGTAAATAGTGCAACTACATAGTGTACCTAGAAGTACTGTTTCTGACAGGGATGTTTGGAAAGTGTTATAAGGTAAAATGGCACTAAACTTTTGTTTTCTACTACTTGTCACCCACAAATAGATGGACAAACTGAGGTAGTTAATAGGACTTCAACCCAAATTTTATGCACTATTATTCATAAGTACTTGAATACTTGGGAGGAGAGTTTTCCATTCATAGAGTTTGTATATAATCGAACTGTGCATTCTACTACTTCTTATTCACCTTTTGAAATTTTTTATGGTTATAATCCACTTACTCTTATGGATTTGATGCCTTTTCCTAGTACAGGAGTAGCTTGGATGGATGAAGAATGTTGAATTAATCAAGTCAATCCATGAAAATGTACGCCTTCAAATTAAGAAAATGAATGAGTAATATGCTTCCCAAGCCAACAAAGGAAGGAGGCATATTACATTTGAATCTAGAGAATAGGTTCGGGTTTACATAAGAAAAGAGAGATGTCCAGCCCATCGAAGAGCAAAGTTGCATCCTAGAGAAGATGATCCATTTCAAATCATTAAGAAGATTAATGACAATGCCTACAAAGTGGATCTACTAGGTGAGTACAATGTTATTGCTACTTTCAATGTTATTGATCTTTCTCCTCTTGATATTGGTGATGATTCATGGATGAATCCTTTTGAGGAGAGGGGGAATGATGAGTACCAAGGAAGAGTAAGCACTAAAGATCCGTTGTATGTTCTAGATGGGCCAATAACCAGAGCTAGGGCAAAGAAGATCAAGGACGCACTGCTTAGGCTTATTCAAGCTACTTTGGATGAAACTTTAAATGCAAGGAACGAGATAATATTCAAAACGGGCTTGAAAAATGAGAAACCAAGATTCGTGCATATGATCCAAGCCAAAGAGGGTGACCTAGGACTAAAACCAACAAGGAGTTCGGCCATGGCTACCATTCGGCCTAGGCTTGAATTAAAGAGGCGAATTGGGCTTTTAGAGAGTGTTTTAATTAGTTTTGGGTTTTATTTTATGTTTAAGATATATTGGGCTTTAAAACTTACTTTAGGCTTTAAGTTTGGGTTTTAAAGTTATGTTTTAAATAGGATTTAGGCTTGTGTCATTGTTTTAATGTTTTTAGACCAAACTTTGTTAACTAAAATGGTCCATGGGTATGACTTATTATTAGGATAGATTTGGGTCATTTAATTAGGGCTAATTGTATAGTTACAACTAGTTTTCTTTATGAACACTTATAAATTCGGGATTTAGCCATCAATAATATTATTTTGCATTAATGTGAGGTTTCTTTTCCTCTTATTCTTCAAAGAACTTCTGAACTTATCAAGACTTCATTCTTGTGGCATTCTTTTATCTTCAAGACAAGATTCTTGAGTTAAGAAATCAGTGGGTTTTGTTTCTACGTTCTTTGATCTTGATATTAACTTTCTTGGGTTTTGATTCAATTGATTGTAGGTTTGAGGCATTTGACCAAGAGGTCACATCATTTTTGGCTAACACAACAAACTTTTCATCCCTTGAGATTTCCTCTATTTGTGTTTTCCTTTGCAGTTTTGAAAGCAGCACATATTTTTGTTACAAACTCAGAGATTGAAGGTTCTTAACCTACCCAAATGAGTTGTCAATCTTTATATTTATAGATAGAACTATACACTTATGATGAATACAGAACAAAGAACCTAAACTAGTTACAGCAAAACTTCCTAGCTACATCAACCTGGTTCATGAATATACAAACATGTACATTAACACTCCTCTTTAAGCTAGAGCATATATGTCATATGTTCTAAGCTTGTTACAAATAAACCTTATATATGTCATTTGTTCCAAGCTTGTTACATATAAACCTTACTCTAGGTCCTCCAAGAGTTTTGGTAAACAATCTACAAGTTGGTCTTCAGACTTCACATGATTAGTTTTGATCACATTCTGTAGAATCTTCTCTCTTACAAAGTGACAATCAATCTCAATATAATTAGTCCTCTCGTGAAATACCAGATTAGAGGTAATATGAATTTCACCCTAATTATCATAGAGTAACTCTATGGACTGTGAATGATGAACTCCTAATTCCTTTTGCATGTGTTGTATCTAGGTCGACTCACAAGATATGTGCGCTATGACTCTATATTCTATCCCAGCATTTGACCATGCCATAACCGTATGCTGTTTACTTTTCCTGAATACCAAATTATCTCCTATAAAGATATAATACCCAATAGTAGATCGTCTATCTGATGGAGACCCAACCTAGTTGGCATTAGTGTATCCTTGAACTAAAGTGTGCCGATTATCTTTGTACAGTAAACCTTTACCCAGTGTATTTTTCAGGTATCTTAGAATCCAGAAAATGACTTCCCAATCACTAGTATGAGGAGATTCTAAGAACTAACTGATCACACTTGTAGCGAAGGATGCATCAGGTCTAGTGATTGTCCAATAGTTTAGCTTTCCAACTAATCTTCAATACTGACTAGAATCACGTAATAGCTCACCTTGATTAGCAGCTAACTTAGTATTTGGATCTATTCGAGTGTCCACAGATTTACAACGTAACATTTCTATTTCTTTCAACAAATCAAGGACATACTTTCTTGGTGAAAGGAAATGCACGTATGTGATCGGGCAACCTCAATTCCTAGGAAGTATTTTAATGATCCCAAGTCTTTGGTACTAAACTTACTTTGAATATCTTTGGATCAGCAATACCCTGTAAATCAGCTCCTGCGATAATAATGTCATCCACATATACAAGGAGCCAAATCTTCCCTTTAGAAGTATGATGATAAAAGACTGAGTGATCAACACCACAATAAACTAGGCCAAATTCAATGACAATAGTACTAAATTGACCAGACCATGCCCAAGAAGACTGTTTTAGGTCATATAGTGATTTCTTCAGTTTACATACTAACCGAGACTTCCCCTGAACAACTAACCCAGCAGGTTGCTCCACATATACTTTTTTTAGTAGGATTATTGAGCAAGAATGCATTCTTTACATCTAGTTGATGTAAATACCAAACGCGTTGTCAGTCTTTGTATTTATATACAGAACTATACACTTACAATAAATCTAGAAAAAAGAACCTACACTAGTTACAACACAACTGCCTAGGTACATCAACCAAGTTCATGAATACACAAGCATGTACAGTAGCAATCTTCTCTAGGAACATGCATATTTGCCACAAAGGTTTGAAGCTGGCAAGTTGTTCTAAGTACCTAGACAGATTAACTTGTTTACTTTAACCTTATGTTGAAATGCATCGGGGAGGGACCTCAAAAATTTTATGAGTTCAAACTAGAATGGTGATGTCACCCAATCTAGCATAAAACTGATCAAATGCCTCATCGTCCTCTAATAATTCAAAGGATGAAATTAGTCTCTGTAACTTAGTAATTTTGACCGTACTAGTCCCTTCATGGGATACTTCTAAAATATCGAATACTTCTTTAGCTACTTCCCATACTTCTTTAGCTACTTCGTATCCGGAGATTCTATGGACCTCCTCAATAAGCACAACCATAAACAAATTCATTGTTTTTCTATTTCATCATACCTTTTCAACGCTGGTCTTGTCCCAAAATTTCCTAGGTTTAGGTGTGGTGGTGATACCATTATGAGAAACAACACGAAGTGTTCAACCATATATGACTATACAAAACTCTTTCACCTACAGTACTTATCTGAATAGGCATTCTAACTTTCCAGTTCAGATAGTTAGTTACATCAAAATAAGGTCTAGCACTTGATCATACTTCCTTGATGTAGTCCATATCGAGATTTTAAAACATACAGATTTCACTGACAGAACAAATTATTTTTAAGAAAAAGATAGACAGGTCAAGATGAAAAATCACAGCACACGCATGTATAAGAGACAATGATTTATGCGAGGAAATTCTAGAAAATTGTCTAGGTAAAATCTCGAATTTATTAAGCAACTAACCCAAACACTTTACCGCAAACCAAAACATAAGTTTGATTACTAGGAGTTACCCAAACGCTGGCACACTTCCTTTGGCTCTTTTCATCTATGAATCAAACACACAATAGTCGCTTGAACTTAGAAGTGTGGATTCTACTATCTTAAATCATCAATAATGATGTGGTCCTGCCTTTCTCAATAGGCTTTCATCAACTAAAATGATCAAAAAGAACTTTATTTATATAAACACCGCCCAGCTTTCCACAGAGTATTCCATGCTCTCTCTTCGAAGTGATAAAAGAAATAGTAAAAGTTGGGTTTAAAAGGCGTCAAGTGCGGCGACAGGCACACCCTACACTAACGGTTCACCTAAAATTGGGCCAAAAACAAACTTCTTGTTTTTCTCACATCCTAAGTTCAGGGTCAGAGTTAGTTTGATTACTAGGAGTTACCCAAACATGGGCATGCTCTCTCTAGCTCTTTAATTGAATCATCTATTAATCCAACACACAGAGATCGATTGAACTTAGAACTGTGGATTCCACCGTCTTAAATTATCAATAATGAAGAAGTGGTGTTGATTTTCTAAATAGGCTTTCGTTAACCAAAATGATCGAGAAGATTTTTATTTTATTTTTGATAAACCCACTTAGTAGCTGTCAAGCTATCGAGAGAGTATTTCATGATCTCTCTTCAAATTCATAAAAGAAATAGATCAAAATAGTGTTTAAAAGGCATTAAGTGTAGCAACGGCACAATACACCAAGTGTTTGTTGTGTGTGTTTCCAAATCCCACATTGAAAATATAGAATAGGAAACATAATGTAATGAGCTTATAAATATGAAG
>QLOD02000030.1:18045847-18059728 GCA_003260245.2 Sideroxylon spinosum
ATTTCCTCGCCACATATATTGTCTTCTGCTTTCAATTATTTGTGTGATTGATTGTGTTGGGATATCTAGCATAGTACGCGTGTGTTTTTTCAAGACTAACAGGGCGAGTAGGAGTAATCCTTGCTTAGGTGCAAATGAAAAAGTGTTAAGATATTTTAAAATTCTAAATGATGTATAGACAGAATTATATCTTGTAATTGTTGAGTTGTTACATTTTAAGGCGTTGAATTAGTGGTCAGACACATCTTATAACACGCTACTCTAGTTGTTACATAGAGTTCTCCAATCTGGTGTAAAGCTTACTGAGTCCTACAACCATTTCACAAATGCATATCTAAATAGTTGTATGTTGTTTAGGAATAAGAATATCCATCTCAATATGTGCATTGTGTGTAAGACTTCAAAGTGGAAGGATAATGGGGTCGATTAGAATCGTCAAAATAGTTGAGCTAAGGAAAACTTGTAGTTGTAAAGCAAGTTTGATATTTTCCACTTAAACAAAAGCTGACGAGGCTTCTCATGTCATTAAAGATCTCTAAACTGATGAAATGGCATGTCGAGAATAGCAGGATTGATAGGAAGTTAACACATCCAGCAGACTCCTGGGTGTGGAAGGACTTTTATCGAAGTTACCTAAACTTTACCCTAGATAGTCGCAGTATGCGGCATGGTTTAGCTGTAGTTGGTTTTAGCCTATTCAGGTTTATTACTGGGTCAAATCATAGTACGTGACCTGTGATATTGGTTCCGTATAATCTCCCATCCCAGTTGTGTATGATGCAATCTTTCTTGATCCTATCCAAACTTATTAACAGACCGAGAAGCCTTGGGGATAAGATTGAAGTCTATATGTAGTCTTTGATTGAAGAGTTGATTGAATTATAGGCCAATGGTGTGATAACATTTGACTCTAAAGGGAATGAAATATTTAAACTCTATGCCACATTATTATGGATAATCAACGACTTTCTCGCATATGCTAACTTGTCTAGTTGGAGCATGAAGAGGGAGTTTGCATGTCCTTACAATGAGAGAAAGAAGTCAACTTGGATGAAGCACTATAAAAAGTAGATCTATAAAGGTCACAGATATTTTCTACCTCTATTGCATAGGTTTAAGAAGGATAAATGTCATTCAATGGCACGTGAAAATTTAGTTCAATACCACGAATAATGGCTGGGGTTAATTTGTTACATAACTCGAGCGGGGGCATATACAAATAGTGTATGACTTTCAAGATCTATTAGCCGCCCCACTGCTTTCTATTCCCAATACGAACAAAAAGCGTAGTCATAATTAGAAAGAAAAAAAATATTTTCTAATGAGTTATTGTATTGGAAAAATAACATATTGAGGCATAACTTTGTTGTTATACACGTTGAGAAAAATGTTTGCGATAATATATTATGGGCCATTCTTGGTGTTAAGGGGAAGTCAAAAGACAACGTTAATGTTTACTGTGATTTATAGGAAATGGGGTTGAGAAAAACCATTACACTTACAGTTGAGAGAGTCCAATAAGCCAAACTGACCTCCTGCACAATTTACATTTAGTAAAGATGAGAAATGGGTCAGCTTCTCTATTTTGAAAGGTGTCAAGGTGTCTGAAGGGTACTGATCAAATTTGAAGTGTGTGAACATGAAAGAAAATACTTTTCTTAGCTTAAAGAGTCATGACAATAACATTCTCATTTAACAATTAATTCCTATCTCCATACAGAATTGCTTGCCTAAGAACGTTATAGAGCCATTGATTGTGTTTAGTAACCTCTTTAGAAAATGACGTTTAAAATTCATCGTACAGATGATTTGAACAATCTATGAAAGATGATTGCTTTAACACTACATCATATGGAGAAAAATATTTCCACCGGACTCGCCTAGAGGTATTCATACCCAAGGGTTATTTGATGGATGAGTGCACTAAATTTTGTATTATATATCTTAATAATGGTGAAACAAAATTAAATAGGCCCTCACGGATTAATGATGGTCCCATTAGAGAGGGCACATCATTTGATCTCATTAACATCGAGTAGATTCATGATCATTGATTCGTGTTGTTTAACTACCTGTCAACCGTGGCCTTGATTCAATAAGTCATCACTCATTCATAAAACTAAATTTTTCATTTCTTGTCTAAATTATCATGCTCGTTATTAACACATGTTATTTTGTATTGCAGGACACACATTGATAAGCTCAAACAGAAGATGTCTCATGCAACAGATAATCAAATTGACAAGCCCATTTTTAGTCATTTCACAATTAGTTCAAGAATTACATATGTATTCAATGATTACATGTAGTTCTATTTGTTCACATCATATTAACAATAATCAATTGAACAATATTGAGCATAGGTGTACAATTTATGAAGAATAAGTAATACTACTTTAACTAATGAAATAAACTAGTTATTTAATGGTCCATTTATTATGGTATAAAGTTATACAACTTTCGATGTCAATGTGTTCCAATTTTGCATCAAGGAAGTAGATGATAAATGAGCAACACAAAATAGCGACCTCAGTGGTACTTTCATCGATGCTGGTTAAAATTTTTATTAGTCATGTTTAACTAGTTCAATCCAATTAATGGGACTAAAACTGATAATTACCAATTTACGTTGGTAAACTTTAACAATTTGTTATATGGGGACGAGTGGAAAAGTAATGAACAAACTAGCCTTGCAAGAAGAACAACTTTACTATGTTAGAGATCCAATGGATCCTAACGAGCTAGTTCTACTAAAATGTTAAGGAGCGTGTATCAAGTTTTGAATATTGTGAGCCAAATATTGACACATTTTCCTAGCATGTTCTTAACCGAAATGTAGTGGTTTAACGTGATACTATTGATTGGGTGAGAGAGACCATTAATGGAGATACTATTGACTTAAGTGACCAATGAAGGGTTGTGCACTATTTTCCTTCCAAATTTAATTGTAAATATGTTTGTTTTTGACATATTGATTTTCAATTATCATATGAAATTAATTTATCTTATGAACATAAAAGCAGATATGGTAGAATGAAAAATGAGAGATCATCTATCCATAATAGACAAGTTACTATGTCAAGGCCAGCCCGTATGTATACCAGGGACTCTATCAAGATTAAGGGGACTGGTAGCCTATTGACACCTTCAGTCGGTCCCTCCCTTACACTAGGGGCACCCCCGCTAAGTTCATTACCCCCACTAAGTGGGTCCCAACACACCCCAACCGCTCGATCATCCTCATCCATGCCAGTGGAGCTTTCGCCATCTACTTCTCAAATTGCATCGGCCTTTAGGCATACTGGTATAAGGCTTTAATTTAACACATATCTAAAGTTATTTTATTTCTATTTAATTAAAATGACTTTAATTTTAATATGTTCTACAAGTACAGGCATAGCTTCCAATAAGGAGAAAGGACTTGCTAAAGAAATTCCTTCATGGAATTTCTGGCACCACATTGATATGCAATTTCATGACACCTTCCATCTAGTTGGTCCCAGGGCACACCAGCTCATTAACCAGTTGGGGCACATGGTGTAGGATCTATATGCATTTCACCTGATTATGCTCCATTAGGCTACATTTCCAGAAGATCGATAAGATCACATCTGGAAATAGGTTAAGGTAATATTTTTTTTCATATCTTAATTTGAAATTTATCTTACGATTTGTTACTTTACAACATACCTTAATTAATCAAAGTTATTCATCCTTTTCAGGATAATTTAAGGGCATTCTCTGAGCTCTTCCAGCCACATTTCATGTCAAAGTGTTGGAAGATGTGAAAGGACCATGAGGTTAAGGTAAAAATGGAACATTGGAACGAGAATGACAATACCCCAGGCCTCTTTTAATGAGTGCTAAGGAGCATTCTCCCAGAGTAGTGGGCTGAGCTCGTCCGATACTAGACGTGTGAGAAAGTGAGTGTAAGCAATTTGTAATACTTTTTTTAACTTCATTTATTAGTTAAAAAAGTAACATACAAAAGCTAACCAGAATGAATATAGAAAAAAGGCAGAGCGAGATACCCAGAATAGCGAGATACAGGGCCTAGGGCACAAAATTCAGACTCGATACTTTCCACAGGTCCGCCACGAGGTAAAACATTAGTACATACATGTTATTCAATTTCTTAGCTATTCATATCATAATATATAAATAACATAATTTTTCCTTCAACAGTTGCATACAGAAGGTGCCCTTACTGATTTGAAGGTCTGTTGACATGCGGACTCGTGACTGTGCATCGGAGGTTGCAACTACTATAGTAACTGTGATTTTCCTAGCAATTTTGTTTACTATTACGAGATATATTCATTTATTTTTGTAACTAAATGAATCAATTACAAAGGCCTAATTTTTTTCCACCTCTTGCCTAGAAGAGCTGCCAAAGGAGAAATATTTCGAATGTAAGGGAAGATATGATATATCACTCTATCATTGGACGGGATGGGCATGGATACATATTCACCTATGGTGTGGGCATTCCATGATCCATCATTGCACAAGTAAAGTCATCTAAGGCTACCTCTTCCAAAAGCTTACGCCTTTGTACGAATGAAGAGGTTGACAAGTTGATCTAAACACTTTGCCAAGAGATAGGCGTGTGGGTCGAGATAGAGGCGTGGATGCAGGCACGAATGACAGAGATGGAGATTTGATTATTCTAGTGCTATGGCCCCTCGTTGATGCTTTAGATCCATCTCGTACTCAAGTTAATAAGTAACAATTTTGTATTCAAACTTTATTAAATTTTCACCAAAGTAGTTTTGGTTTTTCTTAATCATATATTGTTTTATTGTAGGCCATAGCACTACCAACAGCCACTAGACGAGACATAAGTTGGTTGGGTAGGGCAGTCAGGATCCAGATGGCTGGAATGATCAATATCAAGTATAAGTTTATAATTATTAATTTAGGTTTCATGTTTAAGTTAATTTTTTAATAATTCAAGTACATAGTATTTCTTATTTTATTTATGGTTGGTTTAAAAGTTAGAAATTTTGAAACTTAGAAACTTCAACTTTAAACTTAGAACTTGTAAAATAGCCATCAAACTACCCAAATCGTGCAAATGAGCTTTGGTGCCCGTGAAACTCAATGGACAATTTATTGGGCATTAGTGACCTACTATTAACAAATAGCACAAAAAGCTTAGACTCGTAGTGCTCATAGTCTTAGAAAATCCATTTATGTTTAAACTTTGAACTTAGAAGTAAAAAAATAACCTCTAACCTCCCATATTGAGTAAATGGGCTCCAATGCCCATGAAATTCAAAGGACAGGATCTATTAGGGGTTAGTGACTGGTTGGAACAAATGATATAAGAATCTGAGACCCGGGTTGCTTGTAATCTTAGAAAATACATTTAAGTTTATACTTTAATGTTAAAACTTGAAAAATAGCCTCCAACTGCCCAAGTTGAGCAAACGGGCTTCGATGCCCATGAAACGTGAAAGAGACAATCTCTTCGGCATTAGTAACTAGTGGGAACAAACAGCATAAGAATCCAAGACTTGGATGCTCATAGTCTTAGAAGGCAGTTTTAAGTTAAAACTTTGAACTTAACCTGAAAAATAGGCTTCAATCACCCCAACCGAGCAAATGGACTCTGGTGACCATGAAACTTAAGGCACACAATCTCTTATGAATTAGTGACCTGCTAAAGTAAATGACATGAGAATTTGAGACCCAAGGTGATTATAGTCAGAGAATGTAATTTTAAATTTAAACTTGAAAATTAATCTCCAATCACCCAAACCAAACAAACGGGCTCTAATGCCTATGAAACTCGAGAGACACGATCTTATGGGCATTTGTGACCTGCTGGAACAAATAGCATGAGAATCCAAGACCCAAGGTACTCGTATTTTTAGAAAGTAGTTTCAAGTTGAAACTTTGAATTCAGAACTTGAAAAATAACCTCCAACTACCCAAACTAAGAAAATGGGTTTCAGTGACTATGAAACTCGACCGACGTGATCTCTTAGGCATTAGTGAGCCAATGGAAAAAACAGCATGAGAATTTGAGACATAGGGTACTCGTAATTTTAGAAAGTATTTTTAAGTTGAAATTCTTAACTTAGAATTTGAAAAATAGCCTCCAACTACCAAACCAAATAAACAAGCTCTGGTGCCTGCGAAACGTGATGGATACAATCACTTAGACATCAGTGACCTATTGAAACAAATGGCACGAGTATACAAGACCCAGCTTAGAAAATAATTTTAGGTTGATACTTTGAACTTAGAACTTGAAAAAGTAGCATCTGCTGTCCAAACAGAACAAACGGGCTCTTGTGCTTGTGAAACTAAAGACTCATGATATCTAAAACATTTGTGCCATGTGAGAAAAAACAGAATTAGAATCCAATACTTTCAATGCTTGTAGTTTGTAAAATGATTTAAACTTGTATAGTTTCAAATTTCTTACCTAATTTTATTTATTTATTTATATTGACAATTTTATTGACTAATAATATTTAGTTTCTTTTTTTGTTTCCAGGATTGATTGAGCAGTGGAGCAGACCATCATCTTTTTTCTTTTTTTTTTTTATTTCTTGGAATTATATCAGACTTATTAATTAATAAAATACTTTGTAATTCAAAACTTTATAATTTTATTAATATTATTTAAAATTATGTTTTTATTTTTTTCTTTTGCTGTGTGTATGATTTTAATATTACTATTGAATTTTATAAAATTTTGTAGCAAAGGTAATACAGATACAAAAAAAGAAAATATAAAAAAATTATAAAGAATAGTAATGACCACTTTTAGGGTTTTACTAACCACTAGGCAGTCATTGAAAGTCAAAGGGAGAGAATCGCTAAAAGCCACTAATTATACTTAAAAAACTTTTTTACGATTTTGACAACTAGTGGTCACTAAAGGCATCGCTAATGTTTTGCAACTACAACTGATAGTCATCAACGACAATTTTTTGGCGGCCAACCTTGGCAGATGCAAAGCGGTTGCAAAAAGGTATAAGCGACCGCCTAAAGGCCTTTTGAGACTGTTTTTGGTGTTCGCTTAAAGTCTCGAGTCTAATAATGGATACTTGATCCACCAAAACCTATTAAAGACCTATTTAGAAATATTCTAAAAGAATTAGAATATATTTGAGATTACAAATAAATACCTGGGTAGGAATAGGATTTGTCCAAATATAATAGGTACCTAATTCTAGCTACTTGCATGAGATAACCGCTAGTTATCCAATTTATATTATATTATATAGTTATTATTACTACAATATGTTAATGTGTCCACATAGTCTAAGGTGCCAACATAATTACCTAACAAATTTTCATATTTTAATAAAAATTTTTAAAATGCATGTATAAGATTTTTAGAAAATAAAAAAATTAAGAAAAATAATAAATTTTGACGTATCATCTATAAAATTTATTGATAAGAGGTAAAAATAAAAGAAATGTTTAATTTTAAAGATACTAAAAGAGAAAAATTGAATATATATGTCAAATTAAGGGAACAAAAATGAGATTTTCTCTATTGTCTTATCCTAACCTTTCAAACCATTAGCTTCAAGCCCTTTTAACCTCATTCAACTGTTAAATATTTTAATCATTCCATTGAAAACATTGTAAGCCATATAACATAATTAATAAAACACTCTTCATTTTTCAAAGTATCAGAGTGATGTTTTACAATTTGTTTTTTGATCATCCAATTATGAGACTTTAGAGTTCAACTCTTAACTCCTAACGTACTCCAGGCCGTGAGTTTGTATGATAATAATAGGGTGAATGACACCTACACCCCTCTGGGTTTGAAAAAATGTGCACTTAATAAGGTGAATGACACCTACACCCCTCTGGGTTTGAAAAAATGTGCACTTACTTCCTTTGGTAATTTTTAGAAGTTCGATTCTATTTTGACCCCTTATCTTTACTAAAAATTGTGAACTTGAACCTATATTTTTATTTCTCTTACATATATATCCCTTAAGCTATTAAAAATTATTTTCAAGCCAAGAGATCACAAGTGTAGAAGATTAGACTAACTCGAATCAATCTTTAAGCCACTGATAGGCATTATTAGGATTATTTAAGGCCAAATCTGAGCTTGTGAGTGAGGTCCTTTTAGGATAAACAATTGGAAATGACTAATAATAGCAATAAAGGATTTTTATGTGTAAAAGAAAATGGAAAAGAAGTTTTTGAACATTAAGCTCACATTTCTGAAAAAGAACTAAATAGTTTAAGTATTGCTAGAACTTTAAGTTTTGTAGTAGACAGTATGTTTGAAACTATTGGTAATTTAAATAAAATAAAAAATAATTTAAATAATGTAGATCTACCAGCAAGCACAAAAACTTTGCTGGAACAAGTAGTCAACAAAGACTATAGAAGTGAAATATCATTCTTCAAACAAATGAAAATGATAAAGTTCCTACCTTATACAAAGGAGGAAAAAGAGGATTTGATGCAATCTTAGTGGTGAAAAAAATTACTAAGAGAAAAGCTTATAAAGATTTCCAAGCTAATAAGGAAATATTAGAATATTGGAGATCTAGATATAAGGAAGAGAATGATGTAAAAGAAAGAGATAAATTGCTTAACCAGATGCAAACTCTCTACCTTCAACATAAGAACCTATTCAAAAAATATGAATATATTTTCAGTTAGACTCTGATTTTGAAAATTCAGATGAATAATACTATGCAACCATAGTGGTAAATGAGGATAAAACCGATTCTGAAGCCAAAACAACAGTTACTCCAGAATTAGATGAAGAACTAGCAAAACGATTAGACAAAGCTCTAAACCTAGACAAAAACCTAGGAAAGAGAAAAGTAGGAACATCATATCACCTAGTTGAAAATCCAGAAACTAAACCAGTTGCTGGAAAAAAAACTTCTTTTAAAAACATCCACGTAAAAGAAGAAGGTGAATCTAGTTTTGATTAGATTCATATTAAAGAAAAACATAAACCAAGTCCTTCTAAGAGAGAAGACTTAAATAAATTTAATGTTGCTGTAAATCAGATATATTTAAATCTTAATGATATACATCCCAGAGATTATGAACTCACTATTGAAGAATAGGAACAAGCCATGTCCATTGTCATAACCCATTATAAAAACGTATGGGAGAGGAGAAGATTCCTAGACTATATAGCAGGGACATTACAAGGAAATGTTCTAAGTTGCCTAAAAGCTTGTGAAGAATCAGAAAATGGAAAAAAAAAAAAAAAAAAAAAAAAAAAAAACTTCCATTTTGTTAAGTGAAGATAGAGAAAATAATTTCATAAAATTTCTCTCAAAATTGTCAACATTTATCAAAAAAGAGATTTATGTGCAATAATATCTTCATATGAACACTGAAAAGAGGTGTAAAAAGAGACTTTACAACATATGAACAACATATGTTTTATCAAAAATAAAACTTTACAACATCTGTAAATACATAAATTTTTGTAAAGTTAAATAAAAATACTTTTGGACGTTGAAATTTGAAAGTATAACACGTTGGAAAGAATAGTTTTTTCGTAAACTCCCATGCCCATGGGATGAAATATGTGAAAAACAATATCCAAAACATCAACAAAAAATTGGTAGTTCTGATTCCTTAGGATTAAGGATAAACTTTAGTTATAAAATAATAATTGAGAATTGTCTTCAAAGAAAAGCCCAAAAATAGGCAAAAAACCAATTATCAAAATCAAGTAATGAAAAAGCCTACTGTGACAAAATCCTAAAGAAAATTGGGAAGTTGGATACTTTGTGAATAAACCATATCACAGACGCAAGAAGAAACACTTTAAAATCAAAAACTGAAAATCTATCAATAAAAGAATATTTCCAAAAAAAGAAATATGTTAGAAAATTAAAAAGGAATAATTTTGGAAAGAAATCAGTGAAAAATTACCCCTTTTATTTTTGCAATGAAAAATGTCATATTGCACCTGACTACCCAAAAAGAAATAATAGGGTAATCAAATTTTTAGAAGAAAATAACCTAGAAATTTGTTTGAGAGAAGAAATAGATTTAGAAGCAGAAGTCCTATATGAACTAGAATCTATTTCCTCCGATTCTTTTGAAAAAAGCAAAGAATTTATTTTCATGATGCAAGAAACAAATCCTAATGAAAATTTAAAAACTTTTCAATTAGTCCCTAAAAATAAATCAAACCCAATTTGTTTGCAAGACACTGTCAAATAAGACATGATTATCGAAAATGATAAGTTAATGCAATATGAAAGTCTTAAAATAGAAAACTTATATGAAAAATTCAAATTTGAACCTTGGCAAGCCAATACTTCAAAAGATACGAAAGAATAACAAAGGCAAGATCCTCCCCTAATGGGTAAGTTGAAATAAAAAATTTTAATAAAGAGAAAAATTAGGAGATTTAAACAAAAGTACCTCAAAATAGGATTCATCCACATTCGTATAATCCAAATAGAGATTAGACCATTGTTTAGACTTCAAGTGGACCCGCCAATTCTATGTAAAGTACAAGATAAGAGATTTATGACCCGGTTCAATATTGATAGGAGAAATAGAATCAAATTTGGTTTTTGCAAAAATGTTCTTCAGAATCAAACTAAATTATTTTGTGTCTATAAATGATAAAAAAAATCGAAGACACATTAACACTAAGAATCTGAACTCAGAATATTAAGATGGACGACAATGCATATGATTTAAAAAATCAAGATAAAAGATATTGACTTTGGTATGGTTGAATTATATGAACCCAAAAAATTTCACATTGAAATGAAATCAAGATTGATTGATATAAAAGATTTGAGAATACCTAAACAATGGATATTTGAAAACTTTACGAGAGATCAACCAGAATCCTCTCACAGATTAATTGAATTTCAAGCATCAGGAAATACACTCTACTTCAGAAATAATAAATTGTCTGTAAGTAGAAAATCATTCAGAATGGATAACTTCAAGCTCAAGTTATCCAAATAGCTTGACGTTATCCAAGCTCAAGCTCCAGCTTAAGTAGCTTTGACGAAGAAATTGGATTAAGATGAATCCAAGTTCCAATTCTTACTGGAAGTTCTTCTAACGAAAAAGAATAGAAATCCATAATTTTTGAATGACTAAATATGGATTCAAACACAATAATTTTTTGTTCTAACCAAAATAAGAGAAAATATTTTTTTATTAAAGTCACATTTGAATTTGAGAGCTATAAACCATATAGCCTACATGCGCTAGTAGACAATGGAGCTACACCCTCAGTATGTCAACCAAATGCCATAGCCAAAGAGTATTGGATTCAAATGAAAAATCCTATCTAGCAAAAAAATGCTAATGACACAACATCTATAATGAAATTCAAAACAAAGGACAATATATTTTCTGTGAAAACCATTTAAGGTAAAATGACGTTTAGAATTCCGAAAATGTTGTGTTTTCCTTTGATGCATGGAGATATACTTTTAGGAAATAATTTCTTAATCCAATATTATCCTATGAGTATATCTCATGATCATGTAACCTCGATTGATATACACAAATCTTATTGGATTCCTTGGTTAAAAACACACGATTCAATATGCAGTAAAGGATTCACACTAGTCAAGCATGATGATCATATTCCAATTTTAATAGATTCAATAGAAATCGTTGTAAATCTCATGAGGTTTATAATAAGTTAAGCCCAAACTTATGGGAAAAAACTCTCAGATACTATCATCTAAAATTAAAAAATGAACAGAAAATAATTAGGATAAAACCTATGGTCTATACCAAACAAAATATAGATGAATTTCAAGTTCAAATAAAAGAACTTCTAGATAAAAGACTTGTAGAACCAACTAGAAGTCAACATTCTAATCCTGATTTCCTTATAATGAATCATAGTGAAAGAACAATAGAAAAATGTAGGATGGTCATCAATTATAAAAACTTGAATGAAAATTTAATCCTTGATGGGTCTTTTATACTTGGAAAGGATGTTTTAGTAACTCAAACCGGAGGTGCTAAAATATTTATAAGTTTGATTGCAAATTAAGTTTTTGGCAAATCAAGCTTACAGAAGATTCAAAACCTTTGACTGCTTTCTCCGCAACATGTAGTCATTACCAATGGGCTATTCTACCATTTGGAATATGTAATTAACCACAAATTTTTCAAAGATGGATAGATGATATCTTTAAAGACATTAAAGATTTCTATCTATATAGATGATGTATTGATTTTCTTTAAAAACAGAAAAAAAAAATAAACATCATTTAGAAATTGTTTGTATAAAAATTCTGGATAATGAAATAATTCTCATTTAAAAAAAGATTGAGATAAAAAAAGAAGAAATTGATTATTTGGGTATGGTGCATAGTTTAACAAGAATATTTCACAATCTCATATAATCATAAAAATCAAAGAGTTCTTAGAAAAACTAAAAACTTTAAAAGACTTACAAAGTCTTCTTGGTCTATTAAACTACGAAAGACAATTTGTAAAAAAACCTTTCAATAAGGGAAAACCCCTTCCTTGAAAAATTGGAAAACACACAAAATAATCAAAATAATTTCAATATAAAAATTAAATGGAATAAGAAGATTCAAGGAGATTAAAAAAAATCAAAACCTTGTTTAAACCTAATCCAAAGGTTATTTTTCTACAAAATCTGATCTCTTAATCCTAAAAACAGATGCCTTAACAATGTTTTAGGGAGTAGTGCTAAAAGCAGTAAAAATAAATGAGAAGTCTGAAAATGAGGACATCCTCAAAATTCTTAAAGAATAAAAAGTATCTGAAGAATTAATATGTAGATATAATTCTAGAAAGTTCAAACCAAATAAACTTAACATATTATTTTTGAAAAAGAACTCTTAGCCATAAAAAAAATGGTATAAAAAGATTTCAAATTTATTTAGCTCTTGTTAAGTTTTTGAAAAGGATATATAATCAAGTGGTTAAAAACTTTCTTAAGAAAAAAAGAGTTGAAAATAACCTTAGAAGGATTAGGTGGTTAATTACATTTCTCAGTATTCATTTGAAGTTAAACATATTGGATCTACTAAAAATGTTCTTATAGTTTATCTTAGCAGCATCCAAATGGATATTAAGACTAAAAAAGTCTTTAATATTGGAGAAATCCTCAAAACAACCAAATAAGCCTGAGATGTCCAAGACAACTAGCTCTATGGGAAAGCAAGTACCAACTAAACAAGCTGAAAGCACTTTTCTAGGAAAACATTTCACAAAAGTATGTCTCATGGAAGTTATGCTCAAGAAGTGCTAAGAAAGTCACTTGCTTTAACAGAAGAAACTATCCCAGACTTATTCAATCTTGGCCTAGAGAACAAACTCCATGATTCCCTACACAAAATATGGAAAAACCATATTTTAGGGGAAAAAAATATGATTTCCACAAAGTAATGACAGGAATGGCATGAAATAAAAAAACTTCAAACTAAAGTTAATCGTTTTAAAGAATTGTCAAAAATATCATTTAAAAACTTAACTTTGAAAACTTTTTTATTTGATTACCAAAGAATATTTGAAATTTAGCAAATTATGAAAATTTTGAAAATTTCTGCTGGTAATGCTTATTTTGAAAAAAAAATCAGAAGGATTAACCTTTATGAAGAGGCTAAACAAGTCCTTCCTAGAGCAATATTTTCAATCATTGATAAATATATTAATGAGCAAAGGATTAAACCAATCATTCAAGAATTTTTTGATAAAACTAGATATGATTTTGTTTTTCATATCAGAAAATTTTAGTTTGACATTCAAGTAGATAATGGAGGTTCAAAGCAATTAATTAGGATTTGGTCAAAAAGATCATCTTCAATCCACTAGAGGCAATAGCTTACCAAGATTTCTCGGTACTAATCAAAACCATGATCAACAAAATTTCCTATGGCTTTAAAAGAAAAG
>QLOD02000030.1:18081687-18102432 GCA_003260245.2 Sideroxylon spinosum
GAACCAGTTCCTAAAAATTAAAATTTTTTAAATTGGAACCAAACCGAAGTTTATAAAACTGGTTTGCAAAATTTGGTCTGGTTGGTTTTTTTTGATCGGTCCGGTTTTCCAGTGTTTAGAACACCCCTAATCAAAATAAATAGTCTTCTGAAAAGAACTTTCTTATTTATCAATTTCAGACGTGGCGTCTATGAGCTATCAGAAGGAAAAGCTGGTGGATGTTGATGAGTCCCTGCATCAAGTTGGGCTGGAAGTGGTGGAAGGGGGTCATCTCAATCATGGCTTTTCTTATTACAAAGTAACCTATCAACTTGCTCCTGCTGATGGAGAGTCGGAGACAGTGACTCTCGTTAATATCAAGGTGGTGTATGAGATTGAAGCAGAAGAAACTGGAATGCCGAAGGAGACACTGAAGTCTGCACTTGTTTTCGTCGAACGCGTTGAAAATTATCTGTTAAACAAGTGTACTTAAAAGAGAATTTGTTCGTTTGCTTTGTATTTATGAATTTGGATTTGAAATCAGTGGATTTGATATTCCTTGTTTAAAGACAAATTTACTTCTGTACGTGATTGGATTTACCTGATATACTATGATGGATTTGATATTGATTTTAAAAAAAAAAAGGAAAAAAAAAAAAAGGAAAAACAAAAACAAAAAAACCAAAAAAAACTGGTTATAAGGGCTCTTGCTGTCTATTAGATCGCGAACTAAAGGTTCAGAAAACCTCAAGAAATTATGAAGGAAGCCCATAAATGTTTCTGTGATCCCCCGCGAGTGGTTCGACCTTTGCATGAATGATATAACAAGTCAGGTTATTAATATTTTGCCAAAGCAATCCAGTTGTACTAGATATCTACAAAATTCTCACTAAAGTGACTAAATACTATTATCTCCATGCCCATTCTCAACATGGGCATGGACATAATAGGACCCACTTCACCAAAGGTGTCCAATGGACACCTTCTCATCTTGGCGGGGCTGCAAATACAAAATTCTCATGTATGTAAATCTCTACAACCCCACTAAAATAACTAAACCCTATCATCTCCATAGCCATTCTCAAAATGGGGCATGGACATAATAGGACCCACTTCACAAAAGTATCCAATCGACACCTTCTCGTGTTAGCGGGGATTGATTATTTTAGCGAGTGTATTGAAGTAGAGTCATACCCCATTTTTCCCATTAAGGTTGTGTTCAAGTCCATCTAATCACTACTAGAAATAACAGGAAAGGAAGTTAGGGAACCGTTGCCTCGAGATGGTCGAGAAAAGAGTTTTCCACGACCGCGTAAAATGAACCGGTCGATTGCTTTGAGGCGGTCAACAAGGGCCTCTTTTCCTTATTTCCCTCACACCCCTCGATCTCTCTCGCTCTCTTCGAGCTGGTCTCTTTCTCTCTCTTCGAGCATGTCTCTCTTTCTTTTCAAGCTCGGTTCGTTAGGACGCTATTGCCGGTTACCTGCACAACTCCCTCAGGTTCTCTCTCTCTCTCTCTCCCCCTGGTTTTTTAATTCTCACTAGTTTTAGTTCCTGTTTCTTTTTTCATGGCTCTCCATTTTTTTTTCTTTTTACAGGTTTCAATTCGAACTCCATTTCAGTCCGATCACCATTTTAGATCGAGTTTCTCTCTGTTGATGTAGGTTTTTTATTATTTGTTTTTGAGAGTTTTGATTTTCCTAAGTTTATGTAACTGATCAGTAAGTAAATTATATGACTTTCTTTGTGAATTTGTGAAGTTGTGTGAATTTTAATTTTTTGAATTGAATTTTGTATTTGTAAGGTTGTTTGGTAGTTTTGTTAGTTGATTTGCTTTGAAATGTGTTGGCAGTTCACTTAATTGTGAATTTGTTTCAATTTTATGAAGTTTGCAAAGGTTTTGAATTTGTGAAAAATTTTGTAGATTTTGTAAATGTTGTGAATTTGCTTGAAATTTGTGGGTATTTTATAATTTTTGTGAATTTGTGTTTAATTTTGAAAGTTTATTAAAATTATTTATCTTAATGTTATTTATTTTGTACGTTGCTTATAATATTTTGTTTAATTATTCAAATTATTAATGACTGTTACTTATTTACTTGTGAATTGTTAATTTATTTCAAAGTAAATAAATTAAATTACTAAGCGTTTACTAGTATTTCTAATTGTTAATTGTTTGGAAATCAACTTATTAATTAGTATTTTTTACTTTTTTAATATACTCAAAAATCTAAAAAATGCTCAAAAATCTTATAAGTACTTGAAAAGTAAGTTTTAAATAAACTGGTCAATAAATAAAACGATTAATTCGAAATCCAAAATTAAACGTGTCCTAAACAAAATATAATTAATATTGAATACAGTAAAAAAAAGGTGGGGCACTACCAGAGATGGGAGGCAATGGCGTCTTTCCAGCGGTCAACCGCCACGAGATGGTCGTGAATTCATCTTCATTAATTGTTCAAGGCAATTGTAGAGAAATATTTTAGTTCATTTTAAATATTTAGTATAATACGACATTTTTTTGGTTTTATTAATAAATATTATTAAATGGAATTAATTTTAGTTTTTTTTTAAAAAAAAAAAGGGGACCTAATAAAAGTTCGTACTTCCTATCATATGGAAGTTATTCCTATATAATTGACCAAGTTGAAAAAATAACGGTTTTTTTTTTAAATTGTGTTATTCAATTGTTAATTGAGTCTCCCTATTTATACAATTTTTTTGTTTGTTTGATATCTTTTGTTATTGGTTGAAATATTTTTAATTATGGTTAAATTTGCTAATTTGTTAGTTTCACAAAATTTGTATTATTTGTTTGGTTGAATATTGATTTGTTAATTTTGTTGAAATATATATTTTTAACTTATTACATTCAATTATATGTAATTTTTAAGCATATGTTTGGTTGAACGATTGTTTGATATTGCATTTTGTTCACTCATTCTATCAATTTTAATAATTTCCTATATAGTTTAAATGTAACTGTAGTTTTGTTTATTGAAATACAAAAACATATATAAAAATAATCTGATAAACTTACTTGAAAAATACTTTTTAAATAATTAAAGTGGGCAGTAATTATAAAAATGAAATTTGAAAATTCGTAGCTTAAGTCATGCCATTTAAAATCCATATAAAATTATGAACGTCATTAAACTCTCTAATGTATATTTTATTCTGAAAAAACTTAAAAAATACAATAATAATCCTTTAAATACTGGTTTCAATTAATTACAAGTTAAATTAGGATGTACTTTAATTACTTATGAGGACTAAACTATAGTTATTTGAAAAGACAGAACTTGGACCTATAATGTAATGAATTGAAATCACTAATTAAGTGAATTAATATATGTTGTTTTATAAAACCTAGTACTATTAAATATTTATTTTGGATCAATTTCATTAGGGGTTAAAATGGAAAATAGTGTAAAATTAATGTTACATTAAACCATGGTTAAATCTAGTTATGGTTAAAATTCAAATAGGAATATAAATTAATTCAAATGTATTTTAGGGTCAAATTTAATTAAGGATAGAATTACATTGGGGTTTAAATTCATGAACGGTTAAAATTATTCTTTAATTAAAATTGTGTTAAATTAATTTATGGATAAACATTCAATTAGGGTTACAATTCTATGTAGGGTTAAATAGGGATAGAACTTGCTTGTGGATAAACTTCAAACATTCTGTCATAAACTACCAACCAAATCATTTGTTATAATTCATTTGAATTAAGTTATCTTATGAACTCCATGAAAGCATAACTGGGTTCATATAAACGAATGAACATAAGTGATTAGGAGACCTAACATGAAACATGCAGGTATCACTCTCATACATGTCATCTTTAAAAATTGTAACTTAGACCTGTTTGATAATCGTATTACGATAGTTGATTTGGTCATCCTTGACTTGATGAGTTAGGTCTTTTAAGACATAACTTTTTGTTCTTTTCAGGATGATGCACAAATCAACGCATGCAATTCTTGAAAAATCCAGTTTGAATAGATTGGGAATGCAACAATCCCTTTTATACTCAATGCTGCTCATGCTGGTTCTACGTTGGGCGAGGTGTCATGTAGTTACTCCGATTGTTCTTTAGATACATACATAAGTGCGAGATTTGCCGTAATTGTGTCGTATTGTTGGAGAACTACGTGAAGATACTATCGAAATTTTGTTTGCACATAGAACGTGGCTTTAGATGTGTTGAATACGAGTTGGATTGTGCATTCTCAAATAAGATAGGACCAACCACCTCTAGTAATAGGTTCTCTTGCAAAAACATTCACGTATTCAGTATGCTATCAAATTATTGATGCACATTTTCGTGGGCCTGTATAGTTTGTTAGATGACGTTGGGATTGAAGTTATGGACAATACCTGGATTGACTTACTCGATAGGTTGTCGAGACGATATATTGAAGGAATTGAAGAGGTCATTATGTATGCCCATATGTTGGACCAACAAACATCAACTACCCGTGCAGAAAGCACATTAATCGATATTATTTCACATGGATAGCGTAAGGGACCATCTGTTGAGGCACATGTTCTTAAAGACATATAAGAATTGGACAAAGTATAGAGAGGATTATGTTTCGTTATGGTGGTCTAATGAAAGCGTATAATTAAATGAAGTGGTTGTGCCTGGGATCAGCTGATGGAAATGATGCAGGAGATCATGGCTGGAATGACCCTATAGAACCAAGTATCGATGTTGATGAAGTGGGTCTAAGTAACATATGGTCCGATGCTAGTGAAGAGTCACTAAGATTTCTCAAACTTTTAGATGATGAAAACTCTGAGTTTATTCAGACGTAAAAAATATAGTCAGTTGTTTTTCATTGTTGAGTTGCTGCACTAGAAAGTTTTGAATCAGTGGACCAACAGCTCATTTGACATGTTACTACATTTGTTGATAGGTCCTTCTGAAGGGTGCAAAGGTTTACGAGTCCTATTACCAAGCTTGTTAGTTAAAAGAAGATTTGGGCTTCACGTATGAGACATGAGATGTGTGCCAAGGAGTTGGATGTTGTTTTGGAATGAGCATGTAAGCCTTGACAAATGTCTTGTATGCGATAGTTCCAGATGGAATAAAGACGATGTCACTTGGAGTACTACTGGTCATCGGAGAAAGAGTGGGAAACCAGTCACTACAAAAGAAGCCAAATACTTTCCCTTTAAACTGAGGCTCAAGAAGCTGTTTATATATTCTAAGATGGAAAAATTAATAAGATGGCATTTTGAAAATAATAATGAAAATGAAAAAATGATGCATTCGTTTGACTCTCCTGCCTGGAAAGATTTTAACTGTCGAAATTCAGAGTTTGCTTCAGGCAGTTGAAACGTCCAACTTGGTTTGGCTACGGATGGGGTAAATCCTGTTAGGGCAATAAATATAGCACACAGTTCGTGACCAATAGCCCTTGTTTCTTATAACCTTTTGCCTTGGCTATGCATGAAGTAACGTTTTCTTATTCCGTCGGTCCTGATTGATGGCGAAAAGGTCCTAGTGATAAATTGATGTTTACCTACAGCCGTTGATAGAAGAGTTGCAGGAATTATAGAGTGAAAGGATGATGGCATTTGATGTTGCAGCAATGAGATGCTTAACTTGTGTCAACTCAGTTGTGGACCATTAATGACTTCTCAATATATGCTAACCTGTCCGGGTGGAGTACGAAATGTAAGTTTGCTTATCCACCCTATAATAAGAGCACTCAATCCCGATGGTTACGACATGAGAAAAAGAGAATTACATAGGCCACCGTAGATTCCTGCTCAGTACACATAGGTTTAGAAGAAGCAGAACTACTTTTGATGGGAATTGGAATTTGGTTCACCGCCCCAGAGATTAACTAGTTGTTGTCTCAAATAGCAACACTAGAGGGGAGTGAATAGGGTTGCTTAAAAAAAATTTACAAATAAAACTTTCAACCCTTAAGAAAATATGTCAAGATGAAAAGGATAATAAGAAAAAAATGGAATTCACTTAAAAAAATATTCAATATTTGTGGACGAAGAGTGAGTACTAGTATTTGTAATAAATATAAGAAGAAGGGAAGAAAAGCAAACATAATTGATTTACAGTGGTTTGACTTCAATATTACCTATGTCCACCCCCTCAAGTGTTTCTTGAGATTTGTTTACTATTCTTTGAAGAGCTTGTTACACACTAGCTTTCCAAGGTGCTAAAAATATTTCCCAAGTGATTTTATCCCTAAATCACTCACATCAAGTGATTCTATCTCCAAATCACTCCACAAGTCTCTCTTAAAGAATATCCTTTGTTTTGGTTCCAACATTTGAACTAAAACCAATAAGAGCTCACTTAACTCTCACAAATTAAAAGAGTTATAAGTCTCTCTCTCACAATAACAATAATGAATTTATCGCTCAAAGAAAAAAAAAAAACCTCTCACAAGTTGAATGTGGAAGGTGAAGCACAAGGGTAAGAGAATGTCACTCTATCGTTGCAAAATGATGAACTTTCTTGTTTCTCTTTATAAACACTCCTTTCTTAAATTCTTCTTCTTCTTGAATCTGATCTTGAGGCTGTATTTATAAGAAAAAATCTTCAAATGGCTGTTACTAAGTAAAAAGACACTTTAGTCCTTGAAAGAAATTTAATTTCCTTGCTTCCAATGCTGTCTTTTAGATTCATATTTTCTGAAATAATTTTATGACCGTTTTTCACCCTCATACCATTCATATCTGACATTAGCTTAGATTAATGACTTTGTATATATATAAGTCACATATATTCTAGCCAAATTTGAGTGTTATCCAATGGTTAGATCTTCAGATATAGCTTCCAAATCGATACTAGCTCCAGATAGCTTTTTCTAACACACTGAATCTTTTTTTCCAGTTTAAACTTTTGTTTCACTATGATACTTTCGGAATTAGAAAAAACTTAAACTACCAAAGTTGTATATTTATTAATCTTCTTTTCACACACCAACAATCAGAATTTTTGAATTTATATATTATGAGTCATGGCTCAAAAACCAAGATTAGCTCCATAATTCAGAATTAACACTTCTTCTGCCAAGACTGATCTTCCATCTCTTTGGATGATTTCCTTTTAGATCCACGAAAATATTAGTCCAAGAAAATTGTATATACGGAAGTCTAGTTATTACATTTAAATTTCATGAAATTTGAACCGTTAGATCTTCAGATATTATCAATATACTAACATGTGTCTGATTTGGCTATTCATCCAAGTTAACCTTCTAGTTGAAGTCTTCATCTCTCTTTAATTTCCATTACTCCAAAATTTGAAATTCCTTTATTTCTTCATACAAATTATGTAAGAATATTTGAAAGATAATATCAATATCTTCCAAGCATGTCATCTTGAATCTATCAAATTAAAATGAATTGTAACATTTCATACAACATTTATTTGAAAATTAATTGTGAAAATTCAATTCAATGTTTGTTATCATCAAAATCAATTAATAAAACTAAGTTTATGAACCTTGAATCAACACTAATGATGAGTTGTTCAGTCACCTTAATTCAGGAGGCGTAGTAACTGCTTACAGGCCGAACGACTTATGAGAGGCATTGACAAAATCAAATGAGCCCTATACTGATAATTAGAAGAAAAATAGCATGTTTTTTGAGCTACCCTATTGGAAGGACAATGTGCTAATGCATAACTTGGACGTCATGCACATTGACAAGAACATGTGAGACAACCTATTATGGACGATACATGGAGATAAAGTCAGATCGGAAGATACTGCCAATGCTCATTGTGACTTGGAAGATATGGGGTTGAGACAACTACTACACATAGTTACAAGGGGCAAATAGGGCTTATCTTCCCCTAGTAGACTTTATAATGAGCAGGGATAAAAAGGAGTTATTCCTCATAATCCTCAAATATATTAGAGTGCTTGATGGATATTGCTCTAATATTTCAAGACGGGTTAACCTACAAGAGAAAACCCTATCCGGTTTAAAGATTCATGATGGTCATATTCTAATGCAACAGCTGATCCCAATTGCCATTTGCCGATGTTTGTCAAAGAAAGTTGTTGAACCAGTGATTCATTCATCAAGGTCTCCTACAATTTCGTTCTTCTCCCGATGTTTTGTTCAACCTAATAATCCACATTTAATAAAGCACTATATATATAAGATTTATTTCACCTACACTCTTTGTGATTTTGGTTTTTTACATGTAAATCCTACAAATTTCATCAATGTGTGCTTAAATCCGTTGATGTTTGTTTTACACTTAAGTAGACCCACTCTGTTAGAATTTTTTTTATCCAAAAAGTAACTTTTAAGCAATTCAATGCTATAAATTATCTTTATATCCTTAATATTAATATAAAAAAATGCATGAAAAAAATGAGTAAGGTTTATCTATTATATTTGATACTAATGAAAAAGAAGTGGAAGAAAATGAGAAACTACATACATACATCTGGTGAAATGTTTTCTACAGAAATGAATGCTCTGTCAAATGGTCCATTTATCGCGTCACATTCCTACAAAGCTTGTGATGCCAATGGGTTTCAATTTCATACTAAAGAGTTGGACAATAAACGGGTGACTCAGAACTATTGAGTAGTGCTTAATGCAGGTACCCTAAAATTTTCAAGCTGGAAGGATAGTAATCCCCATGTGGGAATTGTGTTCTATTATAGGCTGCTTATAGATTTAATCAAAATTAGATACAAATAAAATTCAAACCTTTTCTATTTAAGTGTGATTAGGTTGGTCCCAGGCATGGTCTGAAAATCGTTGGTTATAAATCCATGTTAATCAACTTTAATAACTTAATGTACAAAGAAGATCAGATTAGCAACAAACCACACATTCTAGCATCCCAAGTTAAACAAGTTTACTTTCTTGGGAATCCCATTGATGGCAGTCAAATGTTAAGAAGGGGGTATTTTTTATGTTGATTGTGACGTTCTAGAGATGAAAGGGTACCTACGACAAGGTTTAAGTGACAGTGTCGTCCCAGTTCCTGAACAGGATGCTAATTGGGTTAGAAAGATAGTTGAAGGAGATATAGTTGACATTCTTGGTCCATGACCTTATCAGATATTCATGATTCATTTTTTGTATTATAGATGCGATTAATATACAGGCTAAACACCGTTACTTAATTCTTTTTTGCTAATGTTGAAATGTTAACACATAGAATTTGGTAGATGGCTTGAGGTAGGAAGAAAGATCATTCGTTTACTATGGGTGAGGCACTCCGTGCTACTCGTGCATGTGTCACGGCTGATGACACAGCTGGTATGAAGTACTAGAGAGATTCAGATGCTACTTAACTACCCGAAGACACTCAGACACAATTTGCATCTTATCCTACTCAGGTACCCGATCCTACCCAGCCTACCACCAGTATTACTTCCACTCTTCATCCACAGACCCTAGAGACATATACCCCTACAATCATGCCCAACAAATCATACATCCCGTACTCTTCAGGGGCACAGCCTCTCAACACTTTTAGTGCCACCACTTATGACTCCATTACATGATTCTTGCTCACTGCTGTAGCTGCTCACCATCGATACTACTTCTCCTATATCCCTACACAGTCATCCAATTCCACCTAAGGCCCTATACCCATTCCCAACAGCAGGCGTCGAGATGCATCATCGTCTTGACGGGCAAGACCCCATCCCATAGCCATCACGTTTACCCCACAAACTGCTCAGCCACTGATCATGGCTACCACTTCTACGCCGAGGCTACTCAGGCCCCTAAACAGCCTCTTGCTATTTCGGCTCCATTAGGTATATGTTTTTTTTATATAAATGAGAGATCACATTTTTTCTAGTTTTTTTGTTTTGTTAAAATATGAACTATCGAGTTAAATGGTTACAAGTTCTATAACTACCACGGCAGCCTCTTATGTTATGAGAGGTCCTACCATCCCCTTATAGGACTGGGGAAGCGGCCAGCCTTATCGGGTTGGGTTTAATAGCTACCACCACTCTATATGGAATTTAACTAGCCGCTTGATTAGGTAGCTGGGTGTGATGGTTCACAATGGATGCGTCATGCTATTGTCTGTCATTGATTGGGCGATTATGCCTGTTGAGACATTAGATTGCATATGGAAAGCAGTCATGGTGAGTTACGTTAACACATTTCCATTGAAATTATTCTTATGTAGTATTGTTGCTAATATATATCATAAATTGTGTGATTACGATAATGGGCTTAACTGTTCTTCAAAGTTTCGACCTGTCTGTCTGGAGAAGTGCCGAAAGATTTGGAAAGATAAAAAATACATTGTGAAGAAGAAATATTTCATGCCTTTCACGAGATCCCTAGGCATCCTACAGTAGTGTCCTCCTCGCGTTGTCCCGGAGCAGTGGTTTAATCTCGTATCGTACTGGTCCAATGACTCTGCCAAGGTATATTCGTATTGTACTTGTTTAGAATTTGTTCCGCTCATGTTTGTTACGATGATAAATGTTTTGTACTTTTTTTTTGCTAATTTGAATACAGTTTGAGGTAGCTATGAACTCAGCCAATCGGGCCAACCTTGGCCCACTGCACACGACTTGGGGGAGGCACATCTAGGATATACTCCATGAGGTATATAATTTTATAATAGTTAACTGCAACTTACTTTTGTTCATTCCGTATTAGAAAGTTTAACAGTGTTTATGTTAACTAATGTAATTCACATTTTGTACAGAAACGGGTAGAGGGATTCCCATCGATTGGGTTCTCGTATTCGAGAGGATATGGAACCCTACACGCCTTGATGTGCGAGCCATCCTTGAGCAGGTTTGGGCATGTCTAGTGGAGTTCATAGAAGCAGAGAAAGACCTATTTGAGGTATGGGATAGGGTATTTACTGAGGTCGTAGGCTGGGATGGCCACGGTTACAAGCATCGTATGGGCTCTGGTATACCCTAGTTAGTAGTCCGACAGGCAACAGAAAGCTTAGGATTTGACTACTCATGGACGAGTGATAGGGTATTGGACGGCTCAAACCCTAGTTTGGGCTCCTCGCCGAGCGGTTAGACATATTCCAGGTGGACTTGTGTGATTAGCTGTGGGTTGAGATTCAGGGCGAGCTCAGAACAGAGCTCACGGTAGAGATCCAAGTTGAGATTCTTGCATCCATTAGTGTTGAGGTCCAAGCTGAGGTGCTCGAGGAGGTACGTGCTAGAATGGATGAGTGCCTAGGCCATCTACAGGATTAGTTGTGGGGGGAGTTTTGTGATACTCGACACTGTACTTAAGTATAAAATATGTGTTTTAAAGGTTTATTTTTCTTATGATTTTATTTTCACAAATAAACGATGATTGATAATGCAAGGTAATAATTGTAGGATGCCGATGATGACATATCTACAATCATCATGAGGTATAGATTTGACTACTCAAACTTAGGATTTGATTGCTCAAACCGAGCAAACGGGGTTTGTTGTCCACTGAACTTAATGTGTAGCAAGTCTAAGTCATTTAAACCTATGACAATGAATGGGGATTAAATCTGAGTCACGAGACTCACCCAGAATGGCCTTAGGTAGGTCCGAGTTGTCACTTAGGCCTTAGAAAAGTCACACTTAGGATTTGACTGCTCAAATCAAGCAAACAGGGTCTGTTGTCCACCGAACTTGATGTGTAGTCAGTTTAAGTCATTTAGAATCTACTAGAACAAAAGGGGATTGAATTCGCGTCACGGTTCACCCAGAATGGCATTAAGTAGGTCTGAGTTGCCACTTAGTCCTTAAAATCCTCACAGTTAGGATTTGACTATTCAAACCGAGTAAACAGTGTCCATTGTCCATCGAACTTGATACGTAGGTTTGATGGGTTCTCTTATAGTTTTGAGATCAACACATGGTTAGAAGATTTTATTTTGTTCATCTTTTATAAAGTTACAGATAATGTAATCATAATTTTATTAAATGTTTTATGAAAATTTAGAATTGTTTTAGATAATTTCATGTCGTCGAAGTATATATGCAAAGTTTTCTTACCTGCAGGTTTTGTTGTATGAATGTACATGTTTTTTTGTGGTTTAAAATGAAATAAGCTTATTTTTCTAATAAAAAAATACAAATGGCCACCTAGAGATGGTTGTTAAAAGGTCTGTATGTTTTGTGTTTTTGTCGACCGCTATGAGACAGTCGGTAAAGGTTTTAGATGACCGAGTCCAAGCTATTGAGAAAAGTCTTAGCCCAGTCATCTGTCGACCGCTTATGGCTGTCGAGACTTTAGGCGACCGATTATGGTGGTCGTTGATTCTCCATGTTGACCCGAGTATCTACGATTGCTATGAAACAATCGTCAAGCAATCGAGAAAAGCTTAGATGACCACTTAAGGACTTTAGTCGACCGCTTTAGGTCGTTGAGAAAGACCTCTTTCCCTGTAGTGATAGTCATTTGAAGACTAAAAATTAAATTTTGGATTACAAAATTACATTCCAACATTAGCTTTTTGTTCATTTGTCAGTGCTATTTCCTTCTTCTACAAGAAGAGGTGATTTGGTATTCATTAGGTTTTGATTTGGCTAACATTTTTTCTTTTAATCAATTCTTTCTATAACAAATTATATATCAAAAAAATTTATAGAAACATACTATAAGAACATGATGGGATAGGATAACTTAGTAAATAACTAACATCTTAATGTCCTTTTATTTTAAAATAATTTTCCTACATCTAATCAATCTCATATTAACAAAAATATATATATAATTTATAGTATTATTCATTCCTAATAAATATATCCAACGAAAACACACATACGTTAAAAGTCTCACTTTTTAATGTTAAGGGATTTGCTTTGAGGAGCCATGACCAAGGAAGAACAAACCCAAGTGAAGGTTAAAGTTGGGATAAAGACTTTTCGGAATGCTTTGTTTAACGATGTTAGCGCCCTCATCCTAAAAGTTATGCCAAACGTGGTTAAAGATGTGCAAGTGATAGAAGGTGATGGTGGCCATAGTACTGTCTTTCTCCTTAATTTTGTTTCAGGTAAGTCAAATGATCCCATTTTCTTTTTACAACGCAATAATCCACATTTATCACAGCACTATATATATAAGATTTATTTCACCAGCACCCTTTGTGATTTTGGTTTTTACACATAAATCCTATAAATTTCATAAATGTGCACCTAAATCTGATGATATTTGTTTTACATTTAAGTAGACCGATTCCGTTAGAATTTGTTTTTCCAAAAAGTAACTTTTAAGCAATTCAATGCTATAAATTATCTTTATATGCTTAATATTAATATAGAAAAATGCATGAAAAAATTGAGTAAGGTTTATCTGTTATTATTTGACACTAATGAAAAAGAAGTGGAAGAAAATGAGAAACTAAAATTTTCTCTCTTCCACGTTTAGTTTATTAGATTAGTAATAAAAAATAATGATAATATATATAACTACTAATTTTATAAAATGAATTTTAAAATATTTAAGTGAAATATAATAATTTAAAATACTAATGTATATAAAAAAGATACATCATATATATCATCATATAAATGTTGTTTTTATCAATAGTAAGGGTATAAAAATAATTTCATAGTATTAAATTGTTCAAAAGTTAACTTTTAGATGTTAAATCTAGTAGAATGGATCTTCATGTACATTTACGAAACCTATGATATCTAAGTGTATAAAGTCAAAATTATAAGGCGTATGGATGAAATAAACCCATATTTATATATTTAAGTAAATTACATCCAATATCTTGTACTTTATCGCTAGTTTCATTTTAGTTCCTAGTTTGTATCATTTTATTTTGTCCTCTGCATTGTTAAATTATTAAATTTTGTAAAATTTATCAAAGAAAAATTCCATGTGTTTTGTTGTGGGTGATGGACACGTGACCTTTTTTGGTCAAACTATTTTTTAACAATAAATAATATAATGAGCAAAGTAGGATGGTTTAATATGGATTTGAAGAGGAAAAAAAAGTGAAGAAATAAAATTATTTGTTTGTAAATTTGTTTAGACCTAACTAACTAAAAGTTAAATTTTTGATAAATATCTATTCATTTTCTCCTCAATTTTATTTTTTATCTCAATCAAAAAAATTGAAATAAATCTAATTTTTTTTTTACTTTATTTTGTATTCCTATAGTTTTATTTTACTTTTTTTTTCTTTCACTCCACAAATCCATGTTCTAAAGAAAGCATAAGTTTAATTCACCCTTTATAGTACTATCGATATAAATGGTGTCTTCAGAAACAACCTTTCACATTATCAATTTCAGATGTGGCAAGATGAGCTGTCAAAAGGAAAAGCTGGTAGATGTTAATGAGTCCTTACATCATATTGGGCTGGAAGTGGTGGAAAGGGGTCACCTCAATCATGGCTTCTCTTATTACAAAGTAACCTATCAGCTGACTCTTTCTAATGGAGAATTGGAGAATGACTCTAGTTAATTTCAAGGTGGTGTATGCGATTGAAGTAGAGGAAACCAAAATGCCACAGGAGACATTGAATTTGGAACTTATTTTTATCAAACAACATGAAATTTTTTTTGTTAAACCAAGGCACTTAAAGAGAATTTTTTGGTTTGTTTTGTTTTTATGAATTTGGATTTGAAATCAATGGATTTGATATTCCTTATTTAAGAAAATTTCTCATCTATATAAGTGTAATTCAGGTTGTTTAGATATGGATTACCTCATGGACTTTACTGGTTTTACCTGATACACTATGATGGATTTAAAATTGATGGTAGAAAAAAAAAAATGAAAGTAGTTATAAGGGTTTGTATGGTCATTAGATCATGAAGTAAAAACTAAGACAAACTCAAAAAATTATGAAATAAGTCTGTGAAAGTTTACGTATCCCCACAAAAGTGGTTCAATCGTAGCTAAATTGTTAAAAGGGTCAAGTTCTTACTATTTTGCTAATGCAATCTAATTGTACTAAATAGGTCTAATTGTTGGGGTCCACCCCTTAGTGGGCTTAGTGGGCCCTAGGGTTTCACCATTCTCCTCATGTTTAGGGTTGAGTTAGGTGTGTGCCGAAAAAGTAAGGAAGAGAGAAATAAGAGAACAAGAGAGAGAGAGAGAGAGAGAGAGAGAGAGAGATGAGTACTATATTGTGAGATTGATCATGGGTTGAGCGATCTTGTAATCATCCACCAAATTGTTCTCGTGGATGTAAGCCCTTTGTTTAGCCGAACCACATAACTCTCAGTGTCATTTTTCTAGTTTATTATTGCTTTGATTGTGTTTGTGTATGGGGTGTGTGAATCCGTGTCCCAGTAGTGGTTTAAGAGCTTTTGGTTAAAGTTTGTACATACCAAAGTAGCACCAAGGTGATCGGAAAAGCAACGGGCATACAATTGGTTGGGTTGTGATTGAGGTTGGTTAAGTTTTGTCACTGGAAGGCATATGGATCATTCGAACACAAAAACCAAAGGTACGAGCACCGTTTTTGTACGAGTCAAGTCGAGGAGTGCTTGAATAGGAGTTTTGAGCGTGGGTGTTGCCGTGTGGTGTGTGGGCTTTATTTACAGTTCAAATAGCTCCGTGGCTGATCAAAAAATATTTTCAAAGTTTTTGGTGGTTCGGAAAGGTATTTTGTGGCCTTTTTCTGAGACTATAATACTCTACTTTGCGCAAGTAAATAGATGATTGTAGCTAATTTCAACGATCCAGATTCATCTACAGGGTTAGTCTACGGAGATTAGATTTTGAAAATTAACGTCCATTTATAGTTTTTCATAGAAAATTATTTTTTGGAGCTTTCGGTCAATGTTTTGAGGACTTTTAGTCATTTTCCTAGGATTATCTTGTTTGGGTGATTAAATAAGATGCTGGAGTTTAGTATGAACACTATGGTTCTCTTAACAACAATTAATTATGCAATATGGAATCTGAGGACGGAGAACATGCTTTCATGTAAGGATTTGTATAACGCTTTAGAGAATTTAGAAGTTAAACTGACAGAGATGAAAACAAATGATTGGAAATAGATTAACAGTATAGCAGTAGACTTGATTCGATAGCATATTAGAGTTGATATACTAGTTAAAGACATCACAGAATAAGGCATTACTGATGAAAAAGCTTGTGAATTTGAAGCGTTAGAGTAGGAATTCGGTTGCCATACATTCTAGTAAGTTTCAAAGTTTGGTGAATCAATTAGATTCTATTAGATTGAAGTTCGATGATGAGTTGCATGCTCTTTTGTTACTTATGCTCTTTTGTTACTTAGTTCCCTTCTAGATGATTAGGAGACACTTATGGTTTCCTAAGCAACTTAACACAAGATAGAAAATTAAGTTTGACTACGGTTAAAGATGCCTTATCTAATCAGGAGGCTCGGTAGAAAGAAAAAGGAATGGGGAAGGAATATGATGAGTCATAGGCATTAATTTTGGGTGGAAACAGAGAAAGGAATGAAACAAGAGGAAATGGGAAATGAGGTGGTAGCGGTTGTTCTAGGTCAAGGGTTGATAGGTTTTTATGCTACTATTGTTATGAAAAGGGGCATATCAAGCAGAATTGTCCAAAGTTGAAGGCAGATGAGAAACATAGGCAATCTCAAGATGCAACAGTTTTGATTAATGGAACCACAGTAAGTTTTTGGCAGTGTTAAGCACTCAGATTTAGGAAAATCTGAATGGATATTGGATATTTGCGAGGCATTATCTAGATGGCTAATAATTTAAGGAGTCAAGTTGTTGGCAAGAAGATAGTGAAGTTTCAATTGTCGAGTGGAAAATATATGAAGCTATCGGATGTGTGACACGTGCTAGGTTTAAAGAAAAGCCTGGTATCTCTTGGGATGCTTGATGAGAAAGGATTTAGTTTCTCGGCCAGTAGTGGAGTGCTTCAGGTTCTAAATGGAGACAAGGAGATGCTGCAGGGGAAGATGATTGGTAAACTCTACAGGCTTGTGGGAACTATCGTGACAAAAGGAGCTATTATCAAATAGTAGATGAGTTGTATAGGGAGTTTAGTTGCGAAAGGAATGCACCAACTATCGGTACATACACAGAATGGACACCGGGTTTCTCACAATTGTTCTAAAGTTGTACAGGATTCGAGCTTGAAAAAAGGAATGGTGAGTGATGTAGGATGTTCAGTAGGAAGCTTAGAGATAAGAACCGAAATTGATCTTGAGGACTGGAGCTCCAACGTTAAAGAAGATAATATCTTTCACTTTTGATTCGTGTAATAGTAGTGTTCTCTCCAGAATTGTTGATAAAGAAGGAGGGATATAGTCACTGTTGTTAGCTTAACAATGAGCTGTATGGGGCACCCCACTGAGAAGGTGTGGACGCTTCAGCTGGGAGGCATGGACACTTTGGTTTGGAGGTGTAAGGGAAGGAGAGCATCCCAGGTTTGGGGGTACAGTGTAACTCGTTTGGCTAATGACACAAGCACTGTTAAGGTGGCAAATCAAAGGTGAGGTTCTCAGTTTGGTTGATAGTTATCCACTCGTGGTGAAGGGTATGATTGTTAGGTGTCCACCCCTTAGTGAGCTTAGTGGGCCCTAGGATTTCTCTGTTCTCTTCATGTATGTATATACCTCGTTTAAGGTTTAAGTTAGGTGTGTGCCGAAAAATTGAGGAAGAGAGAAACAAAAGGGAGTTGATAAAGAAAGAGGTGAGTTCTATATTGTCAGATTGAGCACGAGTTGAGCAATCTTGTAATCCTCTACTAGATTGTTCTCGAATATATTGGAGTCCCCCTTCCCGTGAGCATAGTCCCTTTGTTTGACCGAATCATGTAACTCTTGCTGTGATTTTTCTTGTTTATTGTTACTTTGACTGTGTTTGTGTATGAAGTGTGTGAATTTGTGTCCCAACACTAGGAATACAACAAATTCCAAATTAATGCAAATGTAACAATAACTCCACTAAAAGAATTGCAAACCCTACTACCTACATAGCCATTCTCAATATGGGGCATGGACATACGAGCACCCACTTCACCAAAGGTATCCAATGGGCACCGTTTCATCTTAGTATGGATTGATTATTTTAGCAAGTATATTGAAGCAAAGTCATTCTCCGATTTCCACAAGAAGGTACTGTTCAAGTTCATCTATTACAACATGAAATATTGATTCAAAGTGCCAGAATTGATTATCGCAATCAATGCCACCAACTTGAAAAATGAGGATGACGACTTTGTTTCGTGAATTCAATATCTACCACATGAATTTGGTAAATTATTGCCTCATATGGATAGAGTAGTTGAATAATCCAACAAGAACATTAAAACGATCATAAAAAATACCATAGGACTACTTGACTTCCTTAAGTGCAGAGTTATCATAACAAATAAAATTTAGCAAATATGTCTAGTTTGTGCACAGAAAGAGGCTTTGTGTTTTCACTTTATCTCCTCCTTGAACTAGCAGGTGTCACTAGTGGATAAAGGTTAAAAATATGGGCAAAAAAAATTAAATTAAGATAAATTTAGGAAATATAAATAAAGGAGCATTTAATCCAGGGTTAGCAAGTAAATCTATATTCCATGAATTCGAGTGAGGTTTTATAAATCATATTCAGGTTAATAATCGTAAATTGGACGATAGAGATTTAATATTTTAAAATCAAGAAAGATTATTGTTTGGACATTAGGAACACACTTTCTAAGTAAGCAAGACATCCAATTAAGCTACCTAAAAACATTAAAGATTATAATATAACTCACTTGAGTTCGAAAGATCAAGAAGTACTTTTGAAGAGAGTACGACATCCAATTAAGATGCGCATATGAAATCCCAATGATAACATTAGCTAATAGAATTCTAAATGACCAAAACAACAATAAATGGAAATGGATATTTCCTATAATTTATGAAAAAAAGTTAGTAGTTAGGAAAGACATTGTATTACATAACTGTATTAGTGAGACAAAGTCATGACATTATATAATTGTTTACTAAAACATGAAAGGAAAATTTGGTTTCAATTATACAAGACATCGAATCAAAAAATCACTGATTAGAGATATATAATTACAACATTACCCAATTCAATTCAAAGGCTACTAGGTAAAATCCATCAAAACATACAATAAGGGAAATAATTAAGTAGAATGTTGAAAACAAAGGGAGTTTTGGCATTGTAAGAAAAATGCCTATCTATTATCAGAACTTTTTATTAGAAATTGAATGATGTATTGATTACACTTGATAATAAAAACATTTAGCATTCTTTTATTTAAAGTGATACGTTCACAATAAAACCACAACATTTTGATCAAAAATTTCGGTATAATTTTTTAATTGTGCAGCGTTGCTCCATTAATAAACAAAAAATACTTAATGGTTATAGAAATCCAACACACCTTATAAGATTCATATCATGCTTAATATCACGTCTTGTATTCATGATCCGCAAATAAAAAAGAAAAAAAAAAACATAATTTTGAAACTGTATAATTGTCTTCCTAGTCCCAATAAAAGCCACTGATAAAACACATATGTTAATGGCTAAAAACCCTTCTGCTCGATTTATGGTAAGTCTAGTCATTATTTTCTGATGGTAAACACATTAAGAGACCAATGAAGGGTATAGAAAGCTGAGTCGTCAGGAAACTAGATAGCAAGCGTGTATACATATGATGACAACTTACATTCACATCCAAATAATCTTACAAAAGAAAATCCTAACTTTAGATATAGACTAGTACTCCAACCAGAGCCGTGTTTAGAAGTTGGGGGTCTTAGGCAAAACTTTTTAGGGAAGTCAGAGTTGTATAACTCTTTGTCTCAAATTTTTAGCCTTTTTTCGTTACAAAATCACTAATTAAAAATAAATAAAAACAATATTAAATTTGGAGAAATATAGAATTTGAAATAGCAGATGAATAATGAAGATATGAACTAAATTTGGATTTCGATTATCTAATTGAATGATATACAAATCTGTGAATGAGTAGTTTATAATAGAAAAAAATTAATAAGATATCAACAATTCATTTATGAAATAGTTTTATAATTAATAAGATAATAATTACTCATTTATGAAGATAGTAATGTTAGTGTATAACAGATATAAGTATCGATAAGTTCAAAAGTTAAAATAAAATTTTAAATAAAATTAAAAAAATAATAATTAATACAATAATTAAATTTTGATTGGTTTAGATATTATTTATTTTTTTGTTATCAAAAAAATTTAGAAAAATAAAACCTTATCTATCTATAGTCAGACGACCATCTCGTTTATCGAAGGATTACTGGACTCCAACAACTTTTGACGTTAACAAAATTGAGCATAATATTGAAAGACTTATTCAAAGAGCAAGGAAGAAGAAATCTGGGAAACAACGGGAGAGAAGGCAATGTATGTCTGGAGAAAGCAACCATCATAAATTGGAGCAACTATGTGTCGTTCTTTCACCTTCAGAAATTGAGTTTTTTTTTTTTTGTTAATAACTTATATCCAAAGTCCACTTACTTCCCTTCATGGTTACGTGTCATCATTATGCCATGCATCAACGCACTTAAGTAGTTAATGTGACTATAAAGTGACGTGGACATTGCCCACATGATTACTAGAAAACATAACCACCCAAGTAGTCCCAAAATAAGTAAATTACTCAAACTAACTAAACTGAACGTGGAAAAGCTAAACCTGAGCTACAGCAATGACAATGAAAAGCTAATTCATTATAACAAGAAAGGTATCATAAAATATGTCATCAAATTGCTTTGTGTGGCCAATGACCGCTCTCAAATAAGGAAGAGGTTTACTCTCAAGTATAAGAGGTCGGTTGTGTTTAGTCTAGGTGAGTACTAGG
>QLOD02000030.1:18102532-18131499 GCA_003260245.2 Sideroxylon spinosum
ACACAATAAACTTATAGTTCCCTTGATAAATGTTCATAAAATGAGTGTGAAAAATGGCTAAAGAATAACAATGATTGTATGCAATCAGCCAAGATTCCTCAGTTTCCATTTATTTTCTCATTGTTTGTTCACTTCATTTTCTTTGCTCTTGAATAAGTATTTCATTGTTATGCTAAACATCAAAAGTCGTTGGACTAGTATATATCTAAATTTGGGATTTTATTTTGTAGGATTATTTGAATGTAGATGTAAGTTGTCATCATATATATATATATAATATATTTTTCTGATGATTCAACACTTTACTCCTAAGGTCACTGACAAAATTATTGACCCTAGGGGACTAATCTGGTCTCTCGTGAAACTGATCAGGGGTGAAGCTAGTCATGAAGAGACTAACTGCAGCTTCTACTTTCCAATTTACATCTTTTCAATGGCCCTCCAGTACAGAATATCTGTTGAGCTACCACTGTCGACGAGTACCCTCCACATATTGAAGTTCGAAATGAAAAAGGAAATGACTTATGGGTCATCATGCGGTTGGCATAACTCTGCCACCTCTTCTTCAGTGAATGCAATAGCTGAGGTCTCTATTCGGGGTTTCTTACTCGACTATTCGATTGCCATTGTTTCTTTTTCTTCTTTAATCTTCTTGGCATACTTCTTTCTACCCAAGGAAGACTCGCTTCCTCCTACGGATCCTTCGTTGTTCACTTTGATATTTCCGATCAATCTTTTTTTTTGCTGTGACTAATCGGGTTATCTGTCCCACCCTTAGTCTCCAATAGTCCTTCAAAGACTCATCTCTTTCTTGTCTAATGGTCAAGAGGTGGGTAGTATGCCTTTGTTATCTATGACCACCAATTAGGTAAAGCTGCAGATTGTGCTAGGCTTGATCTTATTGAACCATATCATAGTGGGACCCTTTAGCATAATGGGAAAGACATGACATATAATCTCGTCTGGGACTATATGTAAATGCATCAATGCCTTGTTCATTTCCAAATGATCAAATGGGTCCTTGGAACTATCAAAAGTATCGAGCGTGGGCATCTTGAACTTCAGTGGCACCAGTCAATCTATGGTCACTTGAGTGAAGAGTGAGCCTGTCTTGTTGATCACATCCTCCACGATATTAGGAGTTCTCACCAGATGAGGATTCCTGCCATTTGAGCTAGTAATTCCCGGATCTAATCATCCCCTTCTGGTATGTGCTTTAATTTTCCCTCCATTGCCTCAGAACGTGGGGGAACGAAATTGATGTTTTCTCTGTCTTCGACATTAACCACTCTACCCTCCCTCCGAGGCTCCTCCTTCTACCCATTAGGTTCATCTTTCAGCGTCTGTATGCTTGCCATGATTTCAACAATTTATCTTTTAACGGTGGCCATCTTGTCATTGTTTTGGTTATCCATTAGGACAAGTGAGAGGTGATTATTTGCCTATTGATTTGTTGTTGTATTAGATCTAGTTATGACCATGAAAACGATGAAGTTTTCGTTCCCACAGATGGTGCTTGCTAATGAAAAAAAAAAAATTTTGAGGTCACACCCAAGTCACATGCAACTCTCCTGTTCTAATAATTAATTGGAATTTGTCACATGACATCATTATGGTTCCTGCCAAAATTTCTTCGATATTTAAGTTAACAATGAATTCTATATCAATTTTGGCAATGTTTTGGTATAGTAAAAATGGCATACCTTGTAATTGGTGAGATGTTCTATAGGGTTTTCATGGAGGAATATTCAGATAGTAAATTGTTATGGATCGTATGATTTTTAGGTTTTGAATAGTCGATTAATTGCTACTTGCAACGAGATTCCATAATGATTGCATCCAATTATGGGATTTATTATTATCTTCAATATAACAAAGATCCATAGAATGTTGGTGGATCGTTATTAGTCCCAGAAGCGTGCTCAGGATGTTATGTTCGAGTGAAGATCTCTCACGGAGGTGCCCCATGTTACCTGCCTGGGTCTTAGCCAAGCCCAATTCAACTAACCTGACCCAATCTCGAGGATTTTTTATGGGGTCAAGAATCACCTCCATCAATTGTTAAATGAGGTTTTATTTGAAAATTATTTTAGAAATGAAATTTTCAAAAGAACTCAATAAAGATGGGATGAATTAAAGGTATTAAGTAAAGATGTGATGTGTATGAGATTGATAATTTGGGATATGAATTCATGTTGATAATGGAGTATGATTGTGATGTTATGTATTGGACATGGTGTTAAGGTGGTGTGTTGCTTAGAGTGGGTGGTGTGTGTGTGTGTGAGAGGGAGGTACAAGTTGATTTTTGGTCTGGTGGGTTACAAACTCGGGGGTGGAAAGTTCCCTAACATGCGTAGGGTTGGCTATCATTTCTAGTGGGCTAGTAACCTACAAAATGTATTTGGATTGCCTTTGCGAGACCTATGATGGTGTATGTCAGTGTAGTGGCTTCTATCACACATCGGTTTTCTCACAAAGATGGAGAAGCCTAGTGAGGTTATAAATAAAGGTTTAAATTCCTCCTTTGAGGTAAGAGTTAAACTTTGCTTAAGGAATCGCTTTGTGAGTTGTATTGGGATTTTGGATGAGAGAATAGATTGGGTGATTGTAATAATTTTTGACATAGTGGAATTTCTTCTCTGAGTGCTCGTGGACGTAAGCAACTTGCCAAACCACACGAATCTGGTGTTCTTCTATTGTTTGGTTCTTTTTCTTTGTTTATATTTGCCATTATTCACCAAGGTGTTTCCAGGAAAGTGATCTACGGTTTCTGCAACAATAGTATATTTGGATTGCCTTCATGGCACGGCACCTAAGGTGTTGTATTTGATTATGTTAGAGACCACGAGGGATTTGCCTATAAGGGCTCTGCCTACAAAGAGAAAATAGGGGGTGAAGCAAAAAAACAATGCCTTCTATGCCACATGACCTGGGTAAAGAAAAACAGTAGCATACATGTAATATTACACATTTACAAAGTATAATGTATTTTAAAGTCGTAGCATTGGATTTGGTGGAAACTCCATGGTTAAGCATGTTAGAGAGAAAGCAGTACTAGGATGGGTGAACCCCTATGAAGTATTCACCTTGTATCTAACCAATCTCAAATTGGATAATATTATACTGTGTAGATGCGTACAGGACATTACAAAGGTTATCAAAGCCAATATACATCCAAAAATATGGGTCCACCGAAGCATACAATATTGTATTGTGTAGATGTGTACAGGACATTACAACTGTTATCGGATTTAATACGCAATCAAATGCTATCAAAGGTAGTAGGGGGGATTATGAAGGACTGTAAGGGACTTTCCTGTAAAGGACTTTGCCTATAAGAGAGTGAAATAGAGGGTAAAGCAAAGAAGTAATGCCTTCTGTCCTACATTGTTTAAGTAGATAAGGGATGTAGCATTAATATAATATTCATCATCTACAATGTACAATGCATTTCAAAGCCTTAAGGGCACTGGATTTAGTGAGAATTCTAGGGCTTAGTGTACTTGAGTGAGAGCAATAGTAGGATGGGCATCGTAAGGGCACTCGATTTAGTAGGAATTCCACAATTAAGTGTTCTTAAGTAAGAGTAACAGTAGAACAGGTGACCCCCCAAAAAGTACTCACGCTAGACCTAATCAAGCCTAAAGTGGATAATATTATATTGCATATATGTGGAATGTTACATTATGAAAAATATGGAAATTGGCAAACCACTTCTCATGTTTATGCATTTACCCTACAAAATATGATCTCTTTCTTCGAGATGTTGACAAAAATGAGCATAGAGTGTCAATTTTAGAAGCCTGATCTATTCTAAGCCAACATAGTTCTCCGTAATTAGAAAAATTTGGGTTTATTTATTACTTTCTCATTTGGCTATTGACTGGTCTTAACTTCATGTAATTCCACTAGGAAAAAACAATTACAAAGTGGATCTATTGAAAATTATTTTACTAATTTTAATAGAACTGTTAATGTACATTGTTAGTATTAATGCTAGGTGTTAATATACATTAAATTAAGATACATTTACTACATAGGTATCTAGAGTGTAGGGAATAGACACTTTTGTGTATATATATTTGTGTAATCCCTAGTTAATTTTAAATCAAAAAAAAAAAAAAAATTCAAGTCTTCTAACATGGTATCAGAGCGGGTTAGAAAATCCCAAGTGTCATCTATCCGCAATCTCAGTTCACTGTTAGTTTCAAACAATAATTACTGTTCTTCATCAGTTTCTTCATTGGAGCTTTAGCCAGTCAGCCAATCTCCACCCATCTTTGAATCACTTAGGCTATGTTTGGTGCGTGGGAATGAAAGGGAATGGAATAGAATAAGAGGTGGGAATAGAATATAAGTGAAAATGGAATGGAATACTTATTCCATTTCTTTGTTTGGTTACCAACATGAAATTAATAGGAATAGAATGGACACTTAAATTTTCATAATTTAATTACATATTTAAATATAATAAAATAAAATATAATATAATAATACTAATATTAATTTTTTAAAAACTATAAAAATAAACTTTATTTTCGAATCGTGAATTTGAGTAAAAAAAAAATGATCTAGGGGTAAAACGGTGATTTTACGATTTAATTTCGAATTGGGCCAAAACTTTCTTCACTATTAAGAAATATGTTAATAAATATTTATTAATCTTTTGGAATGCCTAAAATAAGAATTTGAACCAAAAATGGACCCAGGGGTAAAATAATCATTTTATAGTTCAAATTCAAATCGGGCTAAAATTTGTTTAACTATTAAGAAATATGTGAATGATTGTTTTTAGTCTTTTGGGTTGCTTAAAATGTAAATTTCAACAAAAAAAAAGCCTTGGGATAAAATCGTAATTTTAAAATTTAGTTTTGGATTTAGAAGAAATTTTATTAGCTATTAAGAAACAAATTGATAAATATTTTTAAACTTTTTAGAAGCCAAAAAATACAAATTTGGGTAAAAAATGAACTCAATGGAAAAATGGTCATTTTACAATCCAAGTTTGGATCAGATCAAAATTATTTAATTATTAAGTAATATGAATGAATATTTTTATTAATCTTTTGAAAGCTTGAAATGCGAATTTCAAAAAAAGAAATCTGAATTGGGGGTAAAATTATCTTTTTATAGTCCTAGTTCGAATTTGTTCGAAAATAAGGTCGAGGCATAAAATTATAATTTTACAACCTAATACAGTAATTGAGAGAAATTTTTTATTATAAAGTAGTTGCTTGTTTTCTATTTTTATTTTTTTCAATTTTTAGATCAAATTTTGGTTGTAATGGAATCGCTAATTCATCAATTAAAATGTGGAATGCCTTTTCCCACTTCATGTGGGAGTGACTATTCCCATGGAATAGCATTCCAACTTAGTGTTTTGACACCAAACATGAGAATAGGCTAGAATGGGAAAGGTTCCATTCCATTCCCACGTGCCAAACATAATCGTAGTGTTTTGAATGACCACTATCATTAGAGCTTGTCGTCAGAGCTACCGTCCACTAGCCCCACGCGCTTCCTCCCGTCAGGGCATGAAGCCCATGTGCAAAATTCTGATTGGTGTGTGAAGGCACGTGTCTTCTCTGGTGAACCTTCCATTCCTATGACAGTGTCATCCTCCTCTGGCGAGTCCACCAGTGCACTTCGTTTCCTCAGTTTCTGCTCTAGTATTGGTGTTTCTGTTCAGCCCCTCTTATTTCTCTACTATTGCTTCTAGCTGGTTGTTCCTCTACTGTTGGTGTTTCAAATTTGCTTCACTGAGTACAGTTTTCTGCCATTGTTCACCTACTATTCATTTGCTGCCACTGTTGGTCCTTGAAGCTTCTATTTTCTAGTTCTAAAATGGCTACTGAGACATCTTTTGAGCAGAAAATGATGGGTGATTCCATTCTTCTGTCTCAACAACTACCTACTAGAAAATCAAATGGGACGAATTCTACTATAATCTTTCAGGAGAAGAACCAGATTTCATCTAGTATCAAACAGCTCAGCAGGCTTCTCTTCCAATAGTTTCTTTCGCCCATCGAGGTAATTCTACCACTTGTGTGTCCATCTTTTCACACATACCTTGGGTTATTAATTCTGATGCTTCAAATCATATGTCTAGAAATTCTTCATTGCTTTCAGATATTTAGTGCTTTCTATCCCCAAGGTCACCACAGCAAATGGTTCATCTGATCTAGTAAAGGATGTCGGTAAAATTTGTCTATCTCCTAATTCGTCCTTACCTTCTGCTTTTTATGTTCCATCCTTGTCATTCAACATTCTATCTGTGTGTAAACTAATTAGGACATTGAATTGCTGAATGACACTCTTTCCTGATTCTGTGATTCTTTAGGATTTGAGGACAAAGAAGAAGATTGGAGGAGGGCATAAAGCTCAGGGACTCCATTATCTGGATGGCTCTTCATCTATGGCTTGTTCTGCATCCGCCACACCGTTTGATATTCATTATCGATTGGGCCATCTGTCTTTTGACATGTTAAAATTTACGGCTCAAAGTTTAAGTCAACTTTACTCTTTAGATTACAAATCTTGTCAGCTAGGGAAGCATCACTGTATTTTTTTTTAGTCCTAGAGTCAATAACAGGTCATTAAGTTCTTTTCATTTAGTTTATTCAGACGTATAAAGACCTAATCGAGTTGTGTTAAAGTTACATTTCAAGTATTTTGTTACATTTGTTAACTATTTTTCAGGGATTACATGGGTTCACTTAATGAAAGATCGTTCAGAGTTATTATTATCTTTCAATCCTTTTGTATTGAAATAAAAACTCAGTTTGATGTGTCTATTAAAATTTTTAGAATTGATAATGCCAACGAATACTTTTCTAAGCCCTTCATAGATTTTATGACATCAATTGGCATGTTTTATCAGTCTTCTTACTCTAGTACTTAATTACAAAATAGAGTTGCTGAGAGGAAGAATTTGCATCTAGTTGAGACAGCACATTGTCTAATGCTTCAAATGAAAGTTCCCAAGGCCTTTAATAATAGAATGCCATTTTTCTATTCTATAGGGTCGGTCTTCTTATTCTATTTTGTTCCCTAAAGTACCACCGTTTGCTCTTTCTCTTCGTAGTTTTAGATGTGTTGCTTTTGTCCATCAACTTGACAATGGTGTCGACAAGTTGGATCCTCATGCAATTAAGTGTGTATTTTTGGGATCTTGTCGGTTACAAAAGAGATATCATTATTATAGTCATTCTCTCAATTGATTTTTGTATGTGCTGATGTATCATTCTTTGAGAGTACTTCTTTCTTCTCTGATAATTCCTCTGTCTCTGATGTAAACGAGAGTCTTCCATTACCTATAATTTTTCCTTTTCATCTTTCCCATCCAGATTTGCAATTGTATACCAAATGGCAGGCAGGTTCGGAGTCTTTCCCTGATGCTTCAGTTACTCCATCTCCTCCTATATTGTCTTTAGATCCTGCTCCTAACCCTGACATTAGTGACCTTGATCTTCCTATTGCACTTCGAAAAGGTACACGAACCTACACTTCTCATCCTATCTCTAATTTTGTTTCCTAAACTACCTTATTCCTTTCTTATCACGCCTTTGTCATTTCTTTGTCCACTGTTTCTTTTCATAACTCTCTGTCTGAAGCATTATCTTATTCTGGATGGCATGGTGCCATTGAGGAAGAAATGTCCACTCTTTCAAGCCAATGATACTTGGGATTTGGTTGTTTTTCTCCCTGAAAAGTCAACTGTTGGGTGTCGTTGGGTAAATAAAGTCAAAATCCAACCAGATGATTTTGTTGATCAGTTGAAAGCACAGCTTGTTGCCGAATGATACACTCAGATTTATGGATTGGACTTTTCAGAGACATTTTTCCCTGTAGCTAAGATCATCTTTGTTCATCTTCTCATTTCTTTTACTGCTATGTGTCACTGGCCACTGATTGAGGAAGTGTCACAGAACAAGCTCCTGAGTTTGTTGCTCAGGGGGAGTTTGGCTTGGTCTGTAAATTAAAGAACGTATTGTATGGCTTAAAACAATCTCCTCAAGCATGGTTTGGACGGTTTAGTACTGCGGTGATGGATTTTGGATTGATGCAATGTGGTGTTGATCATTCTGTATTTTACCGTCACTCCTCTCATAGGAAACTCTGGTTGCTAGTTTATGTGGATGACATTATAATCACAGGAGATGATGCACAAGGTATACATGATCTAAAACTGTTTCTCCAAGCCAAGTTCAATACCAAAGACTTGGGCTCATTGAAATACTTTTTAAGAATTGAAATTGCAAGTTCACATGAGGGGATTGCTCTCTCTCAAAGAAAGTATATACTTGATTTGCTATCTAAAACTGGTATGCTAGGGGCTAAACCAATTGACACTCCAATTGATCCTAATATAAGAGTTCTAGTAGATAAAGGAGAGTTATTGAAGGATCCCAAGAGATATCGCAGACTAATTGGAAAACTTAATTATTTGATAGTGATATGACCAGATATCTCATTTGCTATTAGTTAATTCCTTGACGTACCTCGTTCTAGTCATTTGGATGTAGTTATTTGTATCCCAAGGTATCTAAAAAGTGCACCGGGATGTGGTCTGCTATAAAAAGATAATGGCCATACCCTTGTCCAAGGTTATATAGATGCAGATTAAGTTGGCTCTCCATTAGACAGACGATCACTGTAGGATATTATGTCTTTGTCAGAGGAAATCTGGTTTCTTAGAAAAGAAAAAAGCAAACTGTGGTGGTCAGATCCAGTGCAGAGTTAGAGTATTGAGCTATGGCACATACATCTTATGAATTGATTTAGATATCTCATATGTTGACAGAATTGGGAGTCACTGTATTACAGTCTATGGAGTTGTTTTATTATAATTAGGCTACTATCCACATAATTTCTAATCCATCATTTCATGAGCAAACAAAACGCATTGAGATTGATTGTCATTTTCTCATAGACAAGATCTTGTAAAATATCATCAAGGCCAGTTATGTAAAGTCTGAAGATCAACTGGTTGAGTTATTCACTAAAGTCTTGGGAGGTGTTAGAGTACGAGTTATTTGCAACAAGCTTGGAACATATGATATATATGCTCCAGTTTAAGAGGAGTGTTAATGTACAGTGTTAGTATTAGTGCCAGGTGTTAATGTACATTAAATAAAGATGCATGTACTACATAGGTATTTAAAGTGTAGGTGATTCGAATAGATACTTCTATGTATATATATTTGTGTAATGAATTTGGGTTCTCTATTGTTAGAAACTATTTAGTTAAGATTTTCAAATAAACAAACCTTTCTCTATAAATTCAAATAATGATTTGACTCATGTCATATGTAAAGGGCACTTTTTATTAGTTTTCTAATTACTAAAATTAGAAAAACATAATTTCATGATTATTTGGGAACCTAAAAAAGGAGTACAATTACTTATTAAATGACAATAAAGACAAAAAAATCAATCAAGGTCTTCATTTCTTCAATTGTCCTTCATAAGAAAACATGCTACTCTTCCAAAAGTTTGTGTTTCTTCGAATGCCATTTATCAAGAAAACAATCTAATCTCCCAAATTTTGAATGAAATCATTGCATGATCAGCAAGGACAACCTTTAAGATGACATGTGCCACATCCATGGCAAACAAACACATGTCATACAACCTTTGTATCTTGGAGAAACAGGGCAACCTCGACAAACCTTGCGCTTTGTCGTTCCTCTAGATCTTCACAAGTTACACTAAAATATGAAAAGGAATAATTGTTAATTATAAACTTAGCAACAAGCCATTTTAGAGTTCACTATGCAAGCCATGTTTAGAAGACTACAGAGAATTAATATACAAACAATACAATAATAATTATCCAAAGAAAATTCAACTATATAAGAAAATAAAACAACAACATTCTATCAGAATACTATGGCATGGTAGTTTTCTAAATAAACTCTTACCTTACAGTTTTTTATTTTGAAATGACAGTCACACATTTGACCACATAATTGAAGTGAAATTTCCTTAGATTATTTTCTAGTTATATAGCGTTGTTATTATATTTTAATTGTTTAATAATTAAGAAAAAATATTCCAAAATAAAGAGTAGATCTTTGAAGACAAAGTTCTAATACAATAAGAATGAAATTTCAAGTAAATTATCTAATAGTTGAGAGAATAAAGAGTTTTACCATTCAAATGGATTGTCAGAACATTTCCAGTATTGTAAGGCCAAAGCATCATGGTATACATGACACTCCTCTATAGTTCTAAGATGGAAGCACCGTTCTTTTCCATATTGGCAACAACAAAGAAACTCATCTCAATGAATAGAATGGGAAGGTCGAAAAAGACCTTCAACTTCTTTTGGTCTTTCTTTGTAATAATACTTCAAAAAGGTGTATTCCAAAGCTGAACCCTTTTATCATTTCGTTTGATAATACAAATCTGACTCTTCCAGTTGCTGATTTGTCTCCTCTCATTATGTGTTAAGAATGCACCTGGAGACAACTTCTTTGTAAATAAATCTTAGATAAGTATTCATTAGTTCATAAATAAAATATTATAATTCAATCCAACTAACAATAAAAAATAAATTAAATAAGTATGGTCAAACTAGAATAAAGTTTTACCTAACGATATATAAGAGGTGACAGCCCTTGCCCCCGATCCGTCATAATTTTTAAAATCTTATTTTAATTATATTTTTGGATATTTTCAAAAAATTAATATGTTTCCCCTTATATTTTAAAAATTCTAACATTTCCCCTTCAAAATTCAAAATTTTATCATGAGCTGCTAAATGAAATTCTTAAGTATAATGCCTAAATTCACTTTAACATACACAGCTATTAATGTAAAATTGAAACAAACTATGTTTTGAATTAAAGTACTAAAGTATTTTGTCTAAATAGGGGTCAATAAATTAATCATTTCATATTTTTGGTGCATGGATAGAAAAAATACCATTAAAAGAAGAATTCATTGTAAAGTATCTTAGAGTATATTTCCAAAATATAAAATACATGTGCTAACATATTATATGTGACTAATGTCTGTATCTTCATCAAGTTATTCTTTTTTCAATCTTAAAATAGTATGGTTCAAAATTTAAGAAATAATCAGAAAACAGGTATGTACAATTCAAAGATACATTTATTACCTTGTAGAAAATTGTCAATTGTAATAATTCGATTGCATCTTTCGTGATAACTATATATATAAAAGTATATTTGGATTCCAAAACCGTTTTTGAATGTAAAAGTAAATGACCACACTAGGGGATGAAGATGCCTGCCTTCAGTACAATTAGGATAGCATTCACATTTGATCTCCAGGTTGCCATCTGGATATAATTCCAGTCTTGCAGGTCCCTAACCATGATCTTGGCTTTTTAGGATACACCTAAGTTCAATATAGTTTGCTCGTATTTCAACATAACATATGTCTCTCAACTCCTCGTCTTTAAACATGGTTGAATCTATATCATTAATCACCATAGCCATTTTTTTCATCTTTTATACCCAAACGAGTAACAACACCAAAAACAGTAAAGTTTGTGGAGATAACTAAGAGAAAAAATGGTTAGAATAAAATGAATTTCTAAAATAAATGCAAAAACATTGATTGCATTTGCATAACCCTTGACTCCAAAATCTTTACTCCTTCGATGGCTAATAATCAAGGTTGCATAACATATCTAAGTATATTTTTCAAAGATGTTTTGGGATACTTGAGCTTGTATGAGCCTAAAGTAATAAAAAGTAGCAATATGAAAAGAAATAGAGAGTTAAATGAAGATAGATAGATATTTAGGAGGTATGTGTACTAGATAACAAATTGCACTAAAGCAATGTTACATGAATATTCTATCTACAAGAATGATATAGCAAACTAATGTTTTCTATTATCAACTGTATAAAATATAAGAAAAAATGAAGTATAAAATCTTACAATCATACTTTCGAATATATAAAAAAATATGTTTTCCAATTCATGTATGAATAGATGACGTAGAAATACTTAATTACTAAAGTTCTACCATACTGCATTCACTTGAATAATAGATAGATGATGCCTATCTTTAGTATGAAGCTTGATGGAAGATGAATTCACAAGTTATTTGTTTGTATGAAATAAGACATTTCTAACCAAATTTATAGAAAAGTATCATGAATGTTGAGCGTTTAAAATGGTAAATATTCAATAGTGACTACCCCAACATTTGAAATCCAACAGCTATAAGCATTAAAAAAATTAATTTTTAATTGTAAAACATAATTATTTCCAATATCAATTGTCATTAAATCAACGGTTAGTATAAAAATATAGAGAAAACATGTTATTCTAAACATTAAAATTATTTTCATTTTGTAATAAGGAATAGAAGAATTACAAATACTAAATTACTGAAGTTTCGTTGTGTTGTATTCACTTGAGCAATTGATATATAATGTTTATCTCTGGTATGAAATTTTATGGTGAATGAAAAAAATATTAATTTAGGTGTATGGAATAAGGAATAAAAAACAAAGTGTGTAGATAAGTATATTAACCTGTTAGCTTAAAATGGTAAAAATTCATTGACCATTATTCCAATTTTTATAACTCAATGGTTGGAAACACTAATAGAAAATAATTTTGAAAAAGGCTAGAAACCAAAATAGAAAATAATTTTGAACTACAATGCAAAATTATTAATGAACATAAACAATCATCAACAGTGAATATAAATAATAATAAAAATATTTTCTTAATATCAAGTTATTTATCAATTTTCAATAACAAATAGAGGGAGTCTAATATACTATGTTATCGAAGTTTCATTTTGGTGTATTCAACTCAACAACCGATGGATGACAACTACCTTTGGCACAAAACTTAATGTAGAATGTGATGACCTAAAAGTTTTTATTTAAACTATTTATATCTTACTGACATTTATTTAGGTCTTATTGACTTGGTGTTGGGATAGGGGAAAAGTAATTCAAGTTATAAACACTTACATTAATTTTTTTCTACAATTTTTCAAAATATTGATTCCATTGCTCAGATGAGAATTTGAAAGATCTTTTAACACTTAGAATAAATTTTGTGAGATTTGAGAAGCTTAGTTTCGATTATCTAGAAAAGTATCTGAATAAGAGGTGGTCCAAATAGGATCCGAACGGCTAGGATTTCTATACTTGATATTTTTTTTCCCTCAAAAATTTAAGGATGACCATTGGTCTCAGCAACCTCTCTTTTCTCAACAACACACCTAGTCTAAGTGGCCTATCTTACCCCCCTAAACTATGTATGTCTTCTTGTGGGTAAGTTCTTAAATGAGGAAAGAAAAAGAAAATAAAGAAATATGCTGAGGAAAAAAAAAAGAGATGAGCTAGGTTTGAAGGTGCATTATTTGGGTATCGCTTGCATGGGTATAAAATTCATCAATCTTCAAACTAAGGCACTTGTTACAATCATTTGAGGTTGGTGCGATATGTGTTGACTCAAGGTTTATAAACTTAGTTTTATAATTGATTTTGATGATAACAAACATTGAATTAAATTTTCATAATTAATTTTCAAAGTCATCATATTAAATGTTACAATTAATTTTAATTTGATAACATCAAGATAATTTGTATGGAATAGATTGATATAATTTTTCAGGTATTTTAAATAATTTGGATGAAGAAATAAAGAAATATCAAAGGTTGGAGCAATGAAAATCAAAGTAAAAAGAAGACTTAAGTAGAGTTAACTCGGATGAATAGATAAATCAGACATACATTAGTATATGGATGATATTGGAAGGTCTAGTGCTTTAATTTTATGAAATTCTAATATACTAAAAGAGACTTCTATATCTACACTTTTTTGAAGGGATTTTTTTGTGGATCTGAGGTTAAAATGTCCAAAATGAAGTTGGAATATTAGTCATTATAGAAGATAATTTAATTTTGAATTATGGAGCTAATCTTGGTTTTTGTAACATAACTTATACTTTATAGCTTTTTTGGTGTGTGAAAAGAAGACTTATAAATATACAATATTTCTAGTTTAAGTTTCTTCAAACTTTAAAGCATCATGGTGAAACACAAATTCAGAATGTTAGAAAAAGCTATCAGGACCTGCTCTCGGTTTGGAGCCTATAATTGAAAATCTAACTGTTGGATGAAGCTCACGTTTGGCTAGAATAAATTTTACTTACATATCTACAAAATCATTACTCCAAGGCAATGTCATATATGAACACTATGATGGTGAAAAACAGTCTCAAATGTATCTCAGAATATATGAATTTGAAAGACAACATTGAAAGTAAGCAAATTCATACTCTTTTAAGGGAAAAACTGTCTTTTCACTTAGTAACGGCCATTTGGGGATTTGTACCTATAAATAGAGCCTCAACTCAGATTTAACAAGAAGAAAACGAGAAAGAAGTGCTTACAAAGTGAAATACGAAAGTTTATCATTTTATAAATACTGAGTGATTTCTTCCTACATTTGTACTTTTTCTTTCATACTCAACTTGTGAGAATTTCCTTTTTAATTTGATTGAATTTTAAACTCATCACTGTTATTGTAAGAGAGAGAAATTTATAACCCTTTTAATTTTTAAGAATTTGATGGGCTCTTGTTGGTTTTGGTTCAAGTGTTGGAACTAAGACAAAAGATATTCTTTAGAAAAGACTTGTGGAGTGATTTGTGGATGGAATCACTTGGAAAGGTTTTTTAGCATCTTTGGAAGCTAGTATGACAAGCTCTTCAAAGAACAGTGGATAAATCTTAAGGAAGGTCTTAGGGAGTGGACGTAGTCAACATTGAAGGTGAACTACTATAAATCGATTGTGTTTGCTTCTCGTCTATTCTCTTTATATTTATTGTAAAAAGTAGCACTCATTCTTCACCCCCCAAATATTGAATATTTTTAAGTGTATTCCATATTTGATTATCATTTTAATTTTGACATATTTGTTTTGTGGGTTGAAAATTGTATTTGCTAACTTTTTTAAGCAACCTTATTCACCCCCTTCTAGTGTTGTTATTTGGGCAACAATATGCATTCTTATATACTTCCATGTACAAATATCTATATATCCCTACTTATATATATACATATGAAACCCTAATCTTGATAAGTGAATATTTTAGTTTTGAATCCCATTATGTTGTTAAGATGACCTGGCTAACTTTCTTTTGTGTTTTATAAATGGGTGATAAGAATATGAACCTTTTGTGCTAAGAGAAAACCTTAATTAAATGCTTTGATACATGTTATAAAGTAGTTAATATTTAACTGTATAGATGATACAATCAACTTCTGACTTTGATTGGTGAAACTACTTGGATGGAAATAAATTTGTGATGAATTGTGGCTATGTTACAATTGATACTATAAATAGAAGGGTATTGGCTACGTTACCTTAAGGTTGAAAGTCCCAAAACTTATGCAAGGATGGATACTCGCAACGTATAGGTTAGTCACCTACAAAGTGAGGGAGACGGTTATGATGTTGTTCATGCTTATGGCAGTGCTTAAGTGGTAGATGTGGGAACAACGTATTCACTCATAATGGCTAGGTTCAATGCGAGGCAAGCTTAAATGAAACAAGGGTTGGTAGTCTAAGCCCACAAACCCACATAGTAGAGTACCAAACAAATTATATGTTATTGTTGAATTTTATATGCCTTGAAGATTATATTGTTAATTTTTAGGAATGAATTGATATATACTGGACAAATGATGAAATATTTGATGAATCATGTGGTGTTATTGAATGATTATTTTCAAGCAAAATCTATTATTTTAATCATTATATGCATATAATTACACATGGACTAATGTTTACTCCTCTACAAACTGTTACAGGATTAGGAGTGGAATCCTAGGAGGAGAGGTTGTGCCTTGGACCGTAGATTGCCATTTTACCTTTATTTTGAGGGTTATGTACTTCTAAACATTAATGATGTAATTGTACTTAATTATTTTGATGCCTCTATAGGTTAATGCTAGATTTGTATTTTGATACTTCAACTTTTTTTTTTTATGTTTGTAATGGGTTGGTAGGAGCCTTGTGGAAACTATATTTTGTTGGCATGTTATTACCTAGTCTATGACATAGGCATATTATATTAACTTTTGTATTAACATTTTTTTTGTCTTTTACTTAATATTATAAAATTCAATGGAAATGTATGGCTCTAGTGGGTTTAAATTGGTTGTGTTGAATGCTTGCTAATATTAGGTTAGTTTGAGTGATGAAATTTAGTGCATGACAAATTAATACCAAAGCCTGGGTTAGAATACTTAGGAACAGTGGGGTGTTTTGTGTTTGTATGTGATGTGTTTATATGCCTTGATATTGATAATTTGTAATACATTTGATAGGAGTTTGACATTGGTGAAAATCCAAAAATTTTCATTTTATCTATTTTATAGCAAGGATACTGCCATGAATAGCTATAAGTAGCAAAGGTAAAAATAAGAGCTAAGTAAGAGCTCGAAGTTGAGGTAGAAGAGTGGCTATAAAGGATGATGTACTTATGCCCCTAGCTATAGTCCATGAGTAAGGTTCCTGAGCTGTGAATGAGGCAGAGTTGTCATGTCCTGAATTTCATAATTCAAGTTGTGAACACTAACCATATGCATCTAATGATAATAAATCATAAACTCCATCAGAGCCATACAACCACCATGGAGAAAACATCCAACATAATAATAAAAATAATAATAATAGTAATAATAATAATGATGATGATGATGATGATGATGATAAATAACAAACGCCTCAATTATGACATGGAACAATGCTCCATTACAAAAATAAGATAATATCCATAACATACTGGCCTTTACAACTATATCAAATAACCAACTAGGAAATAATACATCACCAAGGTAAAATATTTAATACAGTTCAATACATCTTTTCAAAGAATAGAAGGATAATATCTTTTATTATGCCAAAACATGATGTGGCCTACCTATACCTCGGGCTCTGCACTTGTAACACAATCTGTAAGGATGGAGCACTGAAAAACCACAAGTACCCATGATACACATATAGATAGATATGGTATGCAAGACATATCCTAGCATGCTACTACCGTGTAACAATTACCAACACTAACTAATAATTATCATCATATCATAACAATAATATTTGATTTCATCATCATAATCATTAACTCATTATTCTTTATTTAACCATTAGTCATTATCTCATCAACACATACACATGGGGTGGATACTCTATAAGACTAACTCATGATCAACGAGCACAATCAAATCATCATTGTCATATGGTCCAAAACCTAATAGAACTGATCAATCAAAACATCGTTGTCTATGAACCTCAGCTTAGGGTCATTATTAACCATATCAGCATTGTTATGTAGGCTACTAACCTACAAGTATGATAATTAAACCCTTCACATATCGAGGGACTCTAGATCCAGAGATAATCACATACCCTCCTGTTTGTCAGTATACTCTAACCCCAAAATCAACTATTCAAAATCATATCTTATTACTGTTTCCACATATAATTACCAACATCAATAACTTTAACAATATCTTCATCAATATTGCTAAAAGGCATAAAATATTGTAATTTTTATATTATTAAAACATTACCAATTACTCATTTATGCTTGTTTATTGCTTAGTTTTATATTAATTATCTTATATTCTTATTTTGTTTTCGTGTGTTTGCGTATTTAAAGGATGTAAATTAGGCTTTTAAGGCAGTAAGAGACACTAAATATATCAATTATATTTTTCTTTTTCAAAGTTCAAATATGTTAGGCTAGGGTTTGTTCTTGGCTTCAAGTCATTAAAGGTGGTGTGATAGTTTGGTGAAATCAAACGTAAAAGAATATTTTTCAACGCAATATATTTTTGGTTTCTAATTGGAATCTCATTTTAAGTGAGGGTTCTTTTAAACTCAACTCACCCATGTTACAACCATAGCTTGGTTACAAGTTTTCACTTGTGCACACCAAGTGTTCGGTTAAATGTCCCGGTGAGTTAGAAATACATTTTCTAAAACCCTAATTAGGTTTTCTTATGAAACCAAATCACCCGTGTTATAATCATTGCTTGGTTACAAGTGGCCACTCTCGTATACTAAGTATTTGATTCAATGCCTAGTGATTTAGAACCTATTTTCTTAAAACCATAACTTGAGGTTTTCTTAAGAAATCAATTCACTCGTGTTACAATTAAATCCTGGTTATGAGTTGATGCTCGTGCATACTAGGTGTTCAAATCAATGTCCTGGTGAGTCCGAAACCTATTTCAAAAGCCTTTGCTTACTTTGAGTTCCATATATTAAGTTTTAATGAAATATCTTCCGACCTAGCAATGCATATGCATCCCATAAATCTAAAGTTAGTTTAGATTAACCTAGGTTCACCTACTAACTAAAGAGAACAAGTCTAGAGCCTTTAAAAAGCTCTTCATGTGGGGATGACCTCCGTTTTCACCGAGTAAAACCACGACCACCCTCTTACACTTGAGAGGTAGAACCTGAACACATTTCAGGGTCGGTCATTAGTTTATGTTTTCTTTTCTTATTTTCATCTATTTTTGATATTCATTTTTACTTTGAACTAACTCACTTTCTTACGTTATTTTTCTTTTATTTTTATTCCCTTTTGACATATATCTTGTATAGTTCTTTTATTTTCTTCAAATAAGGAAGCTCTTAAGGTAATATCCTTCTTCTCTTTTTTACTTGGTCTTGTACTTCTAGTTCATACTTCACATATGTAATTGTTGTTGTTGGGAGTGCTGTAGAATCTAGGGTGGAGGGTGTATTAGGTTATGCCTTAAGTGGCTTGAATAATGGGTGCATATTTGGCTTATTTTGTGATTTGTTCTTATTTGTGTCCTTTGTGGCTATTGTTTCATGCTCATCATCATGCTCACTATTGCACATTATAGACCCACATATGCTTAATGGTTCTCATATTGAGGACAATTTGAAATTTAAGTTGGGGGGTAGGGTTCGTATAGTGGATTGATTTGACATGCATTGAATGGATAAAAGTTTTTCAAATCTTGTACAAGTTAAGAATGTCTTGACTTGGTATGACTGGACCTTCCATGTGTCTCTAAATTGGTTTAATGTTGATATTTGTCATGAAATAATAAGTGATTCGATTTCAATCTAATAATAAGTGATTCGATTTCAATCTTGAATAAGGCACTTGATCCAAATTGAGTATATAATTTTCTAAAGCATTAGAAACTTTTCACTTGAGACCATTAATTGAAAGTGCATTAAGGATTTGAGTTCATGAGATTTAGTCATTTAAGAATGCCAAGATATAGGTGGAGACTTAAAAGCCCTATATTTTGTAAGCTTTTGAGTTTGATCTTTTGTTTGTGAGGGTTTTGTACTTAATGTTCTATATGATTTCTTTCATCTCACTTTTCTAAAATAGCTTCATCACATTACTGTGCTCTGTATTAAATGCACAAGATACTATATTTGATTTACATGTATAGATCATTACCTCTAAGAAAGTGTTATTAACCTAGAGAGTGATGTTAAGGCATCTTTCTTATATTTGGAAACTTGTGACTTTTCTTTGATTACGTTACACTTGGAACCACTTTGAAGAAAAAAATAATATATAAAGTTTCTTATTTTAACCACATTTATAACTCTTTTAGCCTTAGATATATAAGTGAACCAACCCTTGCATGTCATGAGATACTTGTGTAGAATTTTGTAACAAGGTATATAAGAGAGGAGCTTGTTTTGAAAAGTTGTGGTGGAACAAAAAGAATTCATCTGAAAAAAAAAAGAAGAAAAAAAATAGTGACATAGTGACTGCCTCTAGGAAATTGCGTCTAAAAATACCCCCAAGTGTAAGGGTGCGTAATGTAGCTTTAATTCGATGAGAACGAGGTCCAATCCACAAAGAACCTACTATTTTAATTTCTAAGTTTCCAAAGATGAAAGAAAATTCACTACCTAGTTTAAAAGTAGCAATTTCAAGTGTTTGAGGGTTTTGGATTGATTTTGAATTATAAATAATTGCAAATTACTTACTTAAACTTAAGTTAACCAAAATATTGAAATTCAGAATTTAAAGTAATGAATAACTGAAGTTAAAAGATCTAATTTAATTAATGGATAAACGTGTTGGTTCAACTTTCAATTCTGGGTGGATTGATTATTTTACAATGTGATGTGATTTTAATGCACGATCTAAGTTTTACGTTAAGGAAAAGTAGATCGGAAAGATTTTTTCGTGAAAACATATAAAATTCTCCCTAACTCAGTTTTATACTCACGTTTAGGATTATAAAACCGGAAGATATTGTTTTAATAATATTAGGGTTTTACATTTATAGTATTCATCTCAAAAATTCTTAAAAATATAAGAGAAGTTTTAAGATTCAAAAATCTTTATCAGTGATTTCAGAGGATATGATCAAGGGTTTTGGCTTTCAAATGGTTTTGAAATAAATGAAATTAAATCTAAAAAGTGTAAATATCTATGTGTATATTTTCACACAATACATGTAGGTCTACACACATCACAAAGTTCATAATCATCCACCCTTCCTTGATTGTTGAATCAAGAACTAGGGTTGTAGCCTTGCATAGAATCAAAGGTAACACAAGCAACATAAATAAAAACAAGATACAAAATAAGATTCATTGCATTAAAATGAAAAGTTAAATACCGTACTTTGAAACATTGCGAAACGTAACCAAAGTTGACAACTTTCCAACAAAAACTCCAAAAACTCCAAGAAAATGAAAGAAAATTCTTCAAAAACCAAGAAAACTAAGAAAGAGAAACTGATAAAAACTCTGTAAAATACTCTTAACGGCCACTGGAATGAACTCCTAAAATAATCGCCTAAGGGTTCTATTTATAGAGCCCTTCACAAAACCCTAAAAATTATAAAAATAGTGCCCTGAATTGCCCTCCAGACCACCCGTGGCTACAGTCCTGACCACAATGTGTTAACATCTTCAAATTATGGAGCAGTGGTCTGGACCGGCTAGGGAATGGTCTAAACCACAGTGTGTTGACATCTTTTGGACTTTGTTGTAGTGGTTCGGAGTGGCTAAGAGATGGTCCAAACCGTCCTTACTCCGATTTGCTGTTTTGTTTTTCTCTTCTTGTTATTGCTCTAGTCCGAACAAGGGCTCTTTAAGTGGACACCAATGGCTCGTTGTTGTTGTTGTTTTCCTCATCTTCATCTTTGCTAATCACGATTATTTCTTCTTATTTCCTGCATTGAAGAGAATAAAACGAATAAGTGATAAAGATTAACAAAAATTATAAATTTATTAAACAATGTATGCTTCTAATGCTAAGTTATGGAGTTTATAATTACACTTCTCCCCAACTTGAACATTGCTAGTCCCTATCAATGACTTTATTAAAATGAATGCAAACTACTACCTATTTCCTTTTTCATATAAAACACGGCTACACTTAGCTACGTGTAACAAGCCTTTTAAACCCCTAGGGTACCACTGGTGGATGAGTGAAGTCTCGTAAGGGTTTGCAGTGAATCTGCCTACAAAATTCTGTGGCATGGGCTCAAGATGTCAAAAAGTGATTAAGATAAAAAATGACTCAAGTTCAAGCCCAACAAGTAACAAAACCCAAATATCGTGTGTAATTCCCAAGTACTAAGCATAAACGCATGGACTATCAGGATAGGAAGAGCATGTGTGCAGAATTTTTTCATTCATTCAACAAGGTTGCAAGAGCATAAATGGAGGTATGTTTTGACTTTAAATACTCACAAGGCACCACTCATAGAAAGAAGTTCACTCATCAAGGGTTCACACATACCTATCAGCATATGGTGCTATTCTAGTTATACATAACCCTATAAATAAGTAAGTGAACTGAATTGAAGTTCAAAGTGGACAGCTCATCACCACGGTCCAATTTATATGCAAGAGATCACACTACACAATCTACACAAGACTACTACAAGATCAATACAAGAGTTACTTCTTAGAATCCGTTAGGTCTTTATTTCGATTGTAACTTGGCCAGGGGTAAGGGCTAACAATGAAAGATATGGAAGTCAAAACACATGTCTTACGATAATGTTGTTCTATTACATAAAATTCCCTACTTACCCAATTCTTTTTTATAATCCAACCAAAAATATTGAGCTTATTCACAAACTTACAAATTGGTCATGGGACCTTTTCAAATATGACAATATAATGCATAAGTCTCACAATTCCACAAGTAAGAAGAAATGAGAAATATTTTTTTCTCTTTTCTTTTTTCATTTTTTTTGGGTAAATTGAAGTATACATCCGCTAAATTTTCCACCCAATATTTCCTCTCAATATGCTCTCAAAAGCTTCCATTGTTAACCCAAGTTCACATCATTGACATTGAGGCACTCTTACAACCCAAGACATGTGAGGGTAAGACTTAAAGTGTGTGAATAAAACTAAAGGATAATATATGAGGTGGAAACAATAAAAAGAAATATATCACACACTTTATTAAAAGGCTTCAAGTTGGTTCCTAGATAATTGATAATCAAGAAATGACACTAAGGCTCAAAATAGCAAAGAGGGTCTAGCAGCACATTCTAAGCTTACAACAACTCATATTTTGCTAAGTGAAACTCATGCAAGTGTATGTAATGTAATTAGTACATTGAAAACCAAAATTAAGAATAAAAGAGTTGTGATTATGTGCAACCCCACAAGAAAAGAATAATATGCTCAAAAGCTAACCATTAAGGGGTATAAGTCTCCACCTAGTCCAAGAATGCTCAATTAACCAATGTTAAACAAATTCTACTACTAGGCACAAAATCACTTCTCTATGATATTAAAAAAATGCACAAGGTCATGACACACTCAACTTGAACTAAGTTTCCTATTAAAGCTTGAACAAGATTCACTCATCACTTTCTCACTCAATTTCATAATCAACTAAACCAAAACGGGCCAACTTGCAAGAACAAAAATGCTTACTTATGCATTCTAGCTCAAAGATGCTCAAAACTTTTAAAATTTTTTTGATAATTTTAGCACAAACAAGGGACATCATACAAAGTTTCTCATGCAAATGCTACCCCCCAACCTAAACCAAACATTGTCCTCAATGTTAGAACCATGAAAAACAAGTGGGTCCGTAGTATGGAAAGTGAGCATGATGATGATGAACATAGAGATTAATTAATATAGAACATATACGTTAAGCATGCATCCATTATTTAAGTCTCTTAAGGCATCACTAATACACCCCGCATTCTAGAGTCTACAGCACTCTCAATAGCAACTTATATAATATATATATATATATATATGTATATAGGAAATACCAAACATAAAAGTGCAAGACTAAATAAAATACAAAACAAAAAAAAAAGATGAAGGATATTACCTTAAGAGTTTCCTTATTTGAAGAAAATAAAAGCAACTATATAAGAGAAAATGTCAGAAAGAAAATAAGAAAGAAATAAAAATAAAAGTAATACAAAAGAAAGAATTAGTACAAAAAAAGAAATAAAAATAAGATAAAAGAAAATAAGAGAAAAAAATCAAACTAAAAAGCAATAAAAAAATGAAAAAGAAAAATATAATCTACTATATACAAATGAAAGAAAGAAAATGGTTATCCAACACCCTCTCTTGCCCATGCATCCAAAAATGGGTTAAAAATAAAATATTCTCTTTTGGCCCATAAAGCACCAAAGGCAGACTCTTATCAGGTGTAAAATACACTGAGGGATGAAGAGCTAAGTAAGGTTCATGAAACCTCGAATGTGGCCATAATTTATGCAAGGACATGGACATTGTTGGTTTAGTCAATCTCTTGATGCCTATAAAATCAACGTACTCTCCCCTAAAATCTACTACTTCCTCCTACTGATGATCGGTCACATGATGACTCACAATCCCCGGAATGAACTCCTTAGGTGGGGCTGACTCAAGAGGTGAGAGTTGTGCACCACTTTCAACCTCAGGCATATAGTGAAGTGAGCTAAGGTTAGCTGACTCAATGATGTGCTCCTCAGGCCATGTGACATTCAAATGCTCAGTTGGAGTTGAAGGACTCTTAATCAGGCTCCGGGTGGTTGAGGTGTTTTGAGCATCAAGCTCATCAGTAGGTAAGGATTGTATGTCACCCTAACTCTCGATAAGTGGTAAAGATATCTCTTGAATAGGAAAGTCCATAGGGAAATCAGAAAGATGCTCATCCCAATTATCATCCCTAATGTGATTAGGACAAATGTCCCACTTGGTGTCTATGGTTCAAATTGTGTATCCTTAGATTCACTAGGCCAATAATCTTGGGGCTCCTCAAATTAGCCCTCATTGAGTAGAACAAGGTTGAGACATGCAAAATCCTGATAATTGGGCTCCATGCATACGCTACGTACAACGGATAGATCATGAGGATCAAATAATGTAGGAGTATACAAGAAAGGCTCAGTGTGGTTTTCAAGTGTATGAGATTCAAAACTAGGGTCAATTCTTTTCCATCGCTTGGTGTGTTCATAGAAAAATTTAAGGAATGACCATGCCTCACTTGGGGTGAGATTAAGAAATTCCCAACCCAAGATTATATCAAACGCCTGGTGCAACTCATAAGATAAATCATTGTATAATATGGCTCGGACGTCCTCTAACTCTGATTTGTGACTTGGGAAAGTGTCCAAAAGTATGTTAAATCTCTCCCAGTATTTATAAAATACTTCACATTCTTTTGATAAAATTTTTTGATTTGAAGGCTAAGGGTGAAAGTTTGATGGATAGGGAGGAATTTATCAATAAAAACTTGACAACATTGTTCCTAAGTGGTCCATTCACCAAAAGTATAACACCAGTCACCAGCCACACTTTGTAAAGATAAAGGGAAAAACATAAACCTAAGTCTCTCACTCATTCAAGCATCATATGAACCACACAAACCTATCAAGGTGAAGACATGGGTCTTCCTCCTTGTGGCCCAAAAATTGTGGTAATTGGTGATAAGTCTCTAATGTATAGTCATATCCCAATTGGTCACTTAGAGACTCTATATATGTCCAAGCATCAAGGGACCATATGTGAAGTCACCAAAATTCATGTCCATGAGAAGAAAACAAAAAAGTAATATTGATGTTTTTAAGATGTATTAATCTATCATCTTCCCCGCTATTCCAAGCACTCATAAACTAGATAAACCAAAATTGGAATTCTAGGAGATAAGGAAAAAAAAAATCAAAAAGCTATTTTCAAAAGTTCTTTATGAAAATACTTTAATTCTCTATAGCAAATCTTTAATTTAAATTCTAAATTAATAAGATTTCTATGGAATTCTCTTCTTTGTTCAAAAGTTTTGAAAAGCTCAAGATGTGCTTCTTCTTTTGAATTCGCATTTTCAAGGATTCAATCTCTTTTCGCATATTATAAATTCTTTTCTTGAGATCACTTTGTAAAAGAAACATAAATAAAAACATAAGAAAATCAATTTTTTTCTATAAAAAGGCATTAAATAAACTTTAATCTAAAGCAACTTAAAAACAAATCTTAGGCTCCCCAGCATTGGCACCAAAAACTTGACTGTTTTTAGAAATTGTGTCTAAAAATACCCCCAAGTGTAAGGGTGTGCAGTATAGTTTTAACTCGATGAGAACGAGGTCAAATCCACAAGGAACTTACTGTTTTAATTTGTAAGTTTCCAAAGAGGAAAGAAAATTCACTACCTAGTTCAAAAGTAGCAGTTTCAAGTGTTTGAGGGTTTTGGATTGATTTCGAATTATAAATAATAGCAAATTACTTAATTAAACTTATTTTAACCAAAATATTTAAATTCAAAATTTAAAACAATGAATAACTGAAATTAAAAGATACAATTCAATTAATGAATAAACTTCTTGATTCAACTTTCAATTCGGGTGGATTGATCATTTCACTGTGATTTGATTTTAAATACACGATCTAAGTTTCACGTAAGGAAAAAGTAGATCGGAAAAATCTTTTCGTGAAAGCATGTAAAATTCTCCCTAACTCAGTTTTATATTCACATTTAGGATTATAGAACCGAAAGATATTGTTTTAATAATATTAGGGTCTTAGATTAGTATTCATCTCAAAAATATAAGAGAAGTTTTAAGATTTAAAAATCTTTATCAGTGATTTCAGAGAATATAATCAAGGGTTTTGTTTTCAAATGGTTTTGGAATAAATGAAATTAAATCTAAGAAGTGTAAATATCTACGTATACATTTTCACACAATACACGTAAGTCTATGCACATCACAAAGTTCATAATCATCCACCCTTCCTTGATTTGTTGAATCAAGAACTAGGGTTGTATTCTTGCATAGAATCAAAGACAACACAAGCAATATAAATAAAACCAATATACGAAATAAGAGTCATTGAAGTAAAGTGAAAAATTAAATGCTGTACTTCGCAACAATGCGAAACGTAACCAAAGTTAACAACGTTCCAACAAGAACTCTAAGAAAGTGAAATAGCATTCTTCAAAAACCACAACTAAGCAAAAGAAACTGAAAAAAAACTCTTTACAATACTCTTAACGACAGCTGCAATGAACTCCTAAAACAATCCCCTAAGGGTTCTATTTATAGAGCCTTCATGTAATATCCAGTATTTAATTTTGGTTAATTATGTATTATTTTGGCCTAATAAAATATTTGTACTAATTTTGGATAAATCTACTTTATTTTTCTAGGTCGAATTTGACTTTAAAACGATATTGAGTAGCTTCTTCTTTTCCTTCCTTTTCTATTTTTTTTTCTTTTTTTCTTTTCTTCTTTTCCTTTTTCTTTCTTTCCATTTTCTTTCTTTGGTCGTGGACTTACTGGGTAGTTTTCGGCCGTGAGCCACAGAGAGAGAGAAAAGAGAAAGAAGAGAGAGAGAGGGGTTAAGGCCGGGAGAAGCTCGACCCAAGTAGTTTTCGACTCCGGGAACACTGTGGCGCTGTCCATTTTCCGAGATTTCGCTCGAGGTAGAAGAAATCAGAGTTGAAAGTTTGGAGGCAAAAATAGAAATTTGCTCATTTCTTCATTTCTGCTCTGATCGGAGGTAGGTGGGACCTATATTCATGTTCTAGACGTCATAAGGATCATTTTGGTATATTTATATGCTTGATTTGGTGAAGTTTTGTAAAATCCATATATATATGTATATATACGGATGTGTATATATACGCATATATGTGTGAAATTTTGTAGACCTTTGAGCTATGAAAATTACATAAATGATATGTTGAAATGTTTAATAAATTTTTATGTGTTTATTTTATGTAAAAGTGATTAAATTTAGACTGAATTTGATCCGGATAGAAGTTTAGCCCAAGAGGTTGCTGGGGGGTTTTGCTGGGAAAACTAGTAGGGAATATTCCCTTGGTATATTCCATGAAGTTTTGAAAATTACATAATGACCCCTATAGTTTTGGATAATTACAAAGTAGCTCCAAAGGTTTTAGATATTTACACTTTGACCCCTAGAATTTTGCATAATTACACTTAACTCTAAATTTTGATATAATTATATTTTTCCCCTAAAGATTAGGAAAATTACCAAAGGACCCCAAGGTGTTGGAAAAGTTACAGTTTTGCCCTTGGAAGTTTTAGAAATTTATATTATGATATCCTTAGGGTTACGGGAAGCTATGATTTGACCTTAGGGAATTAAAGGATATTCGAAAAATATAATTTATAGGATTTGATAGCATGCTTTGCTTTATTATGACAATTGTGGAAGTGAATTGTTATGTGTGATTGAATAGGGTGAGGCATGTTTGTTGATATGATATAATATGCTTTATTTAATATTGTGAATTATAAATTGTGATTGTTGTGTGTGATTGACATATCATGTGCATTGGGCTGGGATAGTATCATTTGGCATTGAATGTGTTTATTGATTGGCCAAGAGTGCCCTATCAATGTTATGGGCGTGTAGAGGCATGAGGAGTTTGGATGGCTAGGTGATTTCCAGTGCTGTATGACTCCAGTTTGGTTGGTGCCCCGTGCTGTGTGCTAAGTGTCACCCGTCCTAGGGTAAGGTTTTGGGTAGATGGAGATTAGAGAATGCATAGGTTATTGCATTACATATCACGCGCATTGATATATTATGTTATATTGAAATGTTATGAGTGCTATTATGTGTTGTATATTATGATTCACTCGTACACACTAGCACAATTCTACCTACTGGGCAAATTTGCTCACCCCATCCATATTACAGGAGATCTGTCGAGGCCAAGTAGTGGCTACCCGGAGTTGAGTTGAAGGCAACGGGTTGATTTACTTTGTCATTTTTAATTTAGGTCGGATATTGTATTTTCATTTACACGACTCGGGTGTGGGTCCAGACAAAATTATCTTTGAAGTTGTATTATGATTGCATTGTTTTAACCTTTGTTTATTTAATATGGAAATGAGGGACCCGTTTTAGTTGTTTTCGTAAATTTTGGATTATTCTAGATTAGTCCCGGTAATCCCATGCCGTCTGTCCCGGACAATTAAGTTAGGGGCGTGACACTTCACAAAACCTTAGAAATTACGAAAACGGTGCCCTAAATTGCCCAGTAGTCCAGACCACCCGTGGCTACGGTCCGGACCACAATGTGTTAACATCTTCAAATTATGGAGCAGTGGTCCTGACTGTCTGGGGAATGGTCTGGACCACAGTGTGTTGACATCTTCTGGACTTTATTGCAGTGGTCCGGACCGGATGGGAAATGATCCGAACCATCCCTACTCCAACTTCCTGCTTTGTTTTTCTCTCTTTTTTATTACTCTAGTCCAACCAGAGGCTCTTTGAGTGGAAACCAAAGGTTCATTGTTGTTGTTTTCCTTATCTTCAACACTGCTAATAACGATTATTTCCTCTTCTTTCTTGCATTGAAGAGAATAAAACAAATAAGTGATAAATATTAACAAAAGTTATTGTTGATCCAAGGTTCATAAACTTAGTTTTATAATTGATTTTGATGATAACAAACATTGAATTAAATTTTCACAATTAATTTTC